>JAKSZP010001899.1:0-55373 GCA_022478985.1 Massospora cicadina | reverse complement strand
GAAATAATTGCCATTGCCTTCCCAGTGCTAAGGGTCAGCATCAGCTGAGGTCTTTGCATCTCGAATTGTTTGATTTCTCCATAGGCTTCCAAGCCTTCTCAGAGATATCTTTTTGACTACTGTGCATGCCAGTGTAGTCAGAAGATAATTGAAAATTATAAAAATGTCTATGGATTCAGTCCAATGGGTGTGTTTGGTCAGTACCAGTTGCTTTCCATCAGGAAGGTTGAGTACCACTATGACCTTTGCTGCTTCATTCACTTCTTCCGCGGTCTCAAACCCAAGATTTACCCAACCTCTGCGGATAGTATGGGTTGTTAGGTACACCGCGTGTGGGAAAAATTTATTTTGGGCTTCGCTGAATTTTTCCCACATTGTTGGTGTTTCTATGCCCAGGAAAACTTATATCCCGTGTTCCACTGATGACAGTGGTTGCAATTGGGATACTTCCATATAGCTTCAGTATTTTACCAAAAAATTAACAAAACACACAGGGGGCACCACCTCAGTTTTTTTATTGAGATTTTTGTTTGTACATGTGCGCTTGGTACCTTTGGGTGGTGCAGGTCCAGGTCCGCTGCCCTTTACCGCGTTTGCCAAGCTCTTCACTTTATTTATTAATACTTAACTCACCTGATATTGATTATCAAATTGTGCTGTTTGAATTAAATCATATTACTAAAAGTGATAGTAATTGGAAAGAAAAGTTATGCTGAGGACCGACTTAAAACTTAGATTATTTTTTAAATCACCCACATTTTAATCCGCCATTACTGCTGTCTAATGATGCCAGGGACGTGGCAGTCAGGTATATCTTAGCACAATACAATGAAGACCAAGTTGATTATCCATTGGCTTATCACAGCAAGACCTTGTTAAGGCTGAACTAATATACTTTAACAAATGCAAGTGCCTAGCTGTTTTATTGGCGGGTAACCCTTTCCAGCCATACCTATATGGAACCCACTTTACTGTTATCACAGAATATGCCTTGCTCCAAAGGTTACAACAAATGAAGGACCCTGACAGGAGAATAGATATGTGCGTTAAAATTGCATAATTACGATTTTCCATTGTACATTGCACAGGGAAAATTCAACAAAATGTTATTAGGATCTAGAAACCAGTGCTAGCTGCCTTAACCCCTGATAGGATCGACTACATGAGCCAGTTGTCCAACAAAGAAGATGAGATTTAAAAACCCACAAGATTTAAACTTGAGTTTTAAAAAATTGACAAAAGATACTCAGATTAAAGAAGTAATGCAATATAAAAAAGTCAAAGGGATGTGCCTCCCTTACATATGCCCTTCATTCCAAACCAATGTCATCCTTGAAGAATATATAACTGTGGTACAGGAGAAGTGAAGGAGGATTCACAAATAGTTAAGGATACGCTGCTATTGATATTGGATGGTAAGACCATCCAAGAAGTTTTTAAGGCCTTTTTTCTTATTGCATACAAGACCTGGCAAGGCCTTGGTAACAACATATGGTTCTGTCTCCGCCAAGCCCCTTTAATGTTTTCAGTATTGATGTGGTAAGCCCTTTGCCCAATGGATAACATGCCAAAAGTACATCCTATTAGCCATAGACCACTTGATCAAGTTGGGTCAAGGCAGTTTCCGCTTACAGCTGCACTAAAAAGTCTACAGTCTTATTCATCCTTCAGATTATTTTCAATCAGCATGGATGCCCAAAAACTTTACTTTTGGACAGTGGACTTAACATTACCTCACAAGTAGTCTATAAATTATATCCTCTTTTTGGGAAGAGTCAAAGATTATACTATATATAACCCTTTAACCAATGGGTCAGTTGAAAGTGCTAACAGGATTTTTGTTTCTATCTTAAGGAAGATGGCCACCTTTGATCCTATGCATTAAATCAAATCCAGCCCAGAACCTCACTAGCTCACTAGATAAGTTACCATCACATAGTTCAGATGTCCTCTTTTGAAGATTTATATGGGCGATCTCCTTGGCTGCCAAGTAGCATGCAACCTCTACTGAGTTCCTTAGTGCCTGAAATCTCCGATCTAATGATGAAGGCCTTACTGGATAAAATTTTTAGCTTCAAGCTCTTGATACTCACGAACTTATCATCATTACTGTCAAAGACGTCCCTCTCTACTGTTAGCTGACCTTTTTTGCCAATGTTCCAGTTAGGAGACCTAAGTCTTTTCTATCAATATTGACCCAGAGGCTGACAAAACAAGTTTGACGTCCTTTGGTCAGGGACCTAATGTGTCAAACATAAGGTAAATTCTGAATACTGTATTGCCATCATTTTCTAAAGGGCAGTGGTTAATGGAGCTCATGGCTAATTTCTATCTACATGTGTTCCCCTCCAACAGGTTTCAGGGGCGTTGTTGGAGTTTAAGGTAATAAATGAATAGAGATTCCTGATCCCAAATTGACTTTGAATAGCAAACTCTCAAGCCTCCCAAATGGGATCTTCCTTTGAGGGCGCTGTTGGGTTTTTTGATCAAGAATCATCACGCGCACAGGAAAAATGAAGATGCTTTCTGTATTAGCCTCTCAGCTTTCCAAATCATGAAAGAAGAGACTCTGATTAATGAAGCCACAATGACATCGCCAGCAGAGAACAACGAGTGTGTCAACTAAACAGTCAATATGAAAGCGTGTAGAATTTACTTATAAGGAACCATGGATGTCTTCTCGGCAATGTGTACCCACTCACGCTATAATTAATGATCCCTCTATCACAATAAAGTAGCCTATTTATATCATCTTTTCATCTTTATTTACCACTCCGCTAGTTTACAGCTTTAAGCCCCATTAGAACCATGGATTACAGTGTTAGTCTTTCTTTTTTTTGTCTTAATGGTACTTTGCCTAAGAAGCCCAACAGTCAACACTTGAAGCAGTATAAGACTCATAAAAAGTATATTACCTGTTTTTGAGGAGCCCAAGTCACGCTTTGATCGCATCAGCTATCTCATCTATTCTATTGTAAGTACAGCGAAAGGATTTATTGAATCAAGTACTAAAAAGAGATATAAATAGAGAAATACTACCTTCTTAGTATAGAATAAGTATTTTATACGTTACATAAAACATTATAAACCACATAAGGAAAAGAATTAATCAAATTAATGGAGAGGGGAATTTTGATGGGAGGCTCTTAATCAGATGATGCACCCGGATTGTACAATGCCTTTGTAGCATATTATGGTAGGGGAAAAGGTATGTTGAATGTACCAATTTGGTTAAGATTGGTATCACTTAGGTCAATTGTTAGGAAGATTCTTGATTCTTAAACTTTTTCAGGTGCATCATAGATTATTGCCTCACTTGCCACCTAGTGTAATGGGCACCTGACATTATATTGATCCTTACTTTCAATTATGCAGAATTCATCTTGGGTACCTTAGTTTTGAATTGGCCCAATGAAATTTTTCCAACATTAGTTGAGCCTTACCAGCTATTGAATTTACATAAGATTAATTGATAGAGTATCTTTAACCCCTTTCTTGAGTCTAGGTGGCGACTTTTTGTGGGATTCAATTGGTTGACTCTTCTCCCATTATGTTAATGTTCTGATATCCAACATTACCCCCCTCAAGAATATTGGAAAGGAAGTACCAACATTGAATAAGCCATGTTTGCAGTTGATAGTTACTCCAGTTTCTAAAGACTAAATTAAGTATTTTTATATAACCGAGGTAAGCTGACCAGGGGACAGACATTACCAAATATATGTGAAACTAAGAGAATAACTAAGAAATATAAAAATTGGGCACCCCAGGGTACTCAAGTTACCCCTGTTGACAGCGAGACTGCCAGGTATGAGGGGGTTGGTGCACTACTCTGAGGGGGTTTCCCCTGCTATGGAGCAGGTGTGAAGGAAAGGGTCTGTGTGGAGGAACCAGAGTGGGAACCATGATTCTATGAGCGCTTTTTGTCTTGGTCTCATATATCCATAGAGCCAGGCTTGGAAGTGCTCCAGTAAGTGGACATGGAATCTGTTAATAATCCCATGAATGGTTGGGACCGTGCCCTTGAACGCATCTAATGCAATTGTGTGTATTGTCCACATTGCAATGGGTATTATTAGGGAGCGGAGTGTAGATGGGATTGGTGACTCGATCTGGAGCGTGAAGATACTCTTTGATATCAAAAATTCCTGTTCGTTTTGAATCTTGAGCAGGCGTGCGACTTCCTGCCATATAGCTTTGGTTTGGGGGCATGTTTCTAGGCGGTGATGTAGGGATCCCTCCCCTCCACATACTGCACATGTTTTGTGGAGGGAGTTGGAGCGGTCCGCCGTCCTATAGGTCCTTCTCAAACAGCGCCAGGCGTTTGCTCTTATCCTTGGTTGTAGGAGTGAGTGGTGTGTCATTTTCCATATTGCTTTCTGTGTGGTTAAATCATAGGGAATGTCCAGCATATCTAGGTATTCTATCTTAGCTATGCTTGGGGTTGTTGCGAGCATATCCCTCTGGGGTTGGTTTTCTGGGTTTCTTAATTTGATTTGGGGGCTGGGTCGACCCCTTCCATGTATAGTACCCATGTACTAAAATAAGTATTAATCCCCGCGTTTGTAAGTTATAGCGTATGTCCCAACCCAAATGGAAGCTAATTTTCCTCTATGGGGCGCTATACAATTATGGTAGCACAAAACTTAATCTGAAATCTTAATTGTGTTTAGAGGTTGGCAGGATGAATTTTCAGCTTGGCCTTCTCTTGTAACCGTTTTGGCTAGATTTGCCATTGCTTCTGAATGCTAAATAATTTACAAGGTAATTTTTTTAGCGCTTTCTCAGGCTCTTTGGGTTTATCATTAATTACTTCACGGCTAATAGAGCTAATATGTCAGTTTCTCTTCCATATAAGGGCTTGAAGGGAGACATTTTGATGATATGATGGAAACTTATCCTGTAAGCCATCAACATACTCCATATATATTAGTCCCGGTGTAATGGATCAGTAGAGACCATCTTATGTAATATTGGACTAATCTTCCATTTGCTCTTTCTTCATTCACGTTAGTTGATGGTTTTTAGGGTGCTGAAAAAAGTTGGTGAGCTCCCATACTCGTAGCTAATATTTTTAAAACTTAAAGTAAAGTTCTTTCCATTGTCACATAGCAGTACCTGTAGGCAATTGTGCACAGTAAATATTAAGTTATAAAAAAGTTAGTGGGTACCCTTGGTGGTCTGCACAAAAGAGGCAATTTCTTTGAGACACTTCATGAAAATAAGTGTTTTCTACAGGTATGTATTGATTTCCTCTTGTGGATTCAGGAAGTGGACCTATGAAATCTAAACTGAAGGTTTGAAATGGCTTCTGATGAGACATTGGATGATAATTGTGCTTGGCCTTATGCAGCATATGTTTTACAAGGTATGCAAACGTCTAAGACCTCCATAACAGAGTCTAGTATTCCTTCCCAATAGTAGTAATACTTTAGTCATCCATAAATTTTTCTGGCTTTTCTATGTCCTAAGGTAACGTGATCTTCTATCTTCACTGATACCCACTCCAAAGGTTGCAAGTAAGGTAGCCAATTAATTCAAAACTTCTTGTATAATAATATATTGTGTACTTTGGTATTTTGTGCGTGTTGATTGAGCTTCTTCTGAGATAGTTCATCTTCATCCTCCCAAGATTCTGGCTTCATGAGTAGGTTGTGTAACCATTAAGCTTTTCTATTATATAAGTGTATCATGGTAAATTAGTCAATCTATCTAGATTCATGTGCTTCGTTTCAGCTTGATGAACAATCTTTATGTCATAGTGCTAAAGTTTGAGAGTCATTAGGCTAGTCTTTCTGTCAGATATTTCATGTTTTAGCCATTTTAAATAAGCATGGTATATAACAACTTTTAAGATCATAACATACAAGAAGGGCTGTAAATGTTTTACTACAAGGAGAAAAGCTAGGTTCTCTTTCTCCGTGACACTGTAATTTCGCTCAGCCTTTAAAAGGGTTTTGCAATAAGATATTGGGTGTTTACTGCCTTCATCATCCAGTTGAAAGAGAAAAGCTCCTACAGCTAAGTCAGAGGTGTCTGTATGTATGAAGAATAGCTTCCAATAGTATGAATGTCATAGAATCAGTCTTTTTTCAAAAAGCCTTCTTGGTACAAAATGCTGTTCTTTTCTCTACTCTGCATATAAAAGGGTATTTTTGGAAATTAAATTGACAAGAGGTTCAGCAAGTTGAGAAAAATCAGTGATATATTGATGGTAATATCCCATCGTTCATAAGAATATCTATAATTCTCTGAGGCTCTTTGGCTTAGGCAACTTGTAGACTGCTTCAACCTTATTGTAAAATAGTTAGATCCCTCCCACAATATGAAATGTCCTAAAATTTTTTTTTCCTGTTGGAAGAAGGTACACTTTGCAGGATTTAGTTTGATGTGCCTCTCATAGTCATTAAGACTGACTTGAGGTGGTCCAGATGATTGGTAGTGGCTTTGTGAGCAACGTTATGTCATCTAAATAAATAATCACGAAGTTCAGTTTGAGATCTTGCATGATATGACCCATCCCTATTGAAATAAGGTGGGATCATTGCATAATCCCTTGAAGGGAGTCAAGTAGTAAGAAATAATCCTTCTGTGCATATTAACGCTAATTCTTCTTGTTCCTCTAACACTAAATTCATCTGCCAATAGCCGCTGGCAGGTCCATCATGGAAAAGAAATTTGAGCCAGAGAGTCGGGCCATAGCATCAACAACTTGCAGAATTAATGGCTGTCCTTCTTTGTGAGGCTATATTAGCCTCCTATAATCCATCACTATTCTGTGAACACCATTTTTTCATAAATAACAGTGGGGATGATCATGTACTTGGAGGGCACAAGTAATCTGGCATCTAGTAGTTTCTTAAGATCAGTCTTCATGTATTTCTCCTCTACCCTCCGACTTCCTATATGGCTTTGATCAGATTGAGGTTAATCTTACGTCACTACTATGTCCCAGTCTTTCATGTGACCATAGTCAATATCTGACGCGATGGAGACATTTAATATTATTCAGGTAATCGATACACTTTATTAAGTTTCTCCTGAATTTAACTTATTGGATATGTGGACTTGAGGAATAATGTAAATTCAACTTATTGGAGGGTAAGCCAAAGCCAAAATGAGTGCCAATAAAATGTAAAACTGCTAAATTTATCAATGGAAATTATCTGACCTTTCCAAAACTCTTAATGTTTATTGACTATGATATCTTGATTTACCTAATCTTCCAAGTATTAGCTCAATATGCCACTGATAAGATGAGTTGAGGACTCCTGGTAAAACTATTGGCTCAAATCTATTAAATGCATAGATAATAGTGTATGTAGCAAGCTTGGGGTATACTCAGGGTTATGCTGATAGAAACCACTCTTTATTCTCCTGGTTTAATTTTTACCACATCAGTATCATAAGATGTTATGCCTTCTGACCTATCTACTGAGGTGGGGAGCTTTTTTATAGTTCTCCAGAGGTAGAATAATGTAAAGACAAAGTGGAAACAGGGTATTTAACCAGATAAGAGTAATCCTTCTTGCTAGATTATTGATTGTCCAGTAATAGGGGACTTCATAATTGAATGATAAATAACCTTCTTTCAGATTGATGACTCCTTCATATATGACCATAAACTGCGTCCCAATGAGTATATCATACTAAATATTGTCCAGGGAAACTACAGGAGCTAAAAAAATGAACTTTAACTCAGATCGGCAGGTAAGAATATGCACCTATTGCCTTGGTATTTTCTAACCGCCAGTGCTATACTCCTAGATGTACTCAAGGTCTGGGGCTAGTTTGATCTTCTTGATGAGATGGGATAAGAAAACATTTATAGGGATCCTGTATACAATATAGCATTACTCTGATCTTCTGAATCACCACTTCTACTTTGATAATAATTCCTCAAACTTTGGAAAAAGGCTAACACCTCTTTATGTGGAACATTATATTAAGCTTTTGGTCAGTATCAGTATATTTCTTCATAATCTCCATTAAACTGTGCACGCTCAAGATGATTCATATCAACAGGTCAAGGTATTTTCAGCATTTCTGGCTATATTAATTATTTTTGGACATTCAATAATTTGACTTAGTAATTGCCCTACATGAACATGGGCATTGTCTATATTTTTGGTGTTCAAGAAAACTGGAATGGCAAGCTCAGCGGGTGTACCTAAAATATAATAACCTATGTACTCATAACCCCCGTCAGGATCTTGGATGGTGAGCGAGACAGAATCCCTACTCCTGAATCAATCCATGATAAGTTGACTTTTGAGCCCCTCATAAATGAAACCTGTCCCTGAAGGCACCAATGAAATTTTTTAAGAAGCATCACATGCACAATAATGATGGAGATGCCTTCTGGAATTGCACCTCTGCTTCTTGAACCTCAAGAGGCGCGACTCCCACCATTGCAGTCATGAGACACAGAACAATGCTGGGCGTCAACCAAGTAGTTAGTACAGAAGGCGGTGAAAGATTTGATCATACTGGACCATGGAGGTCCTCGTGGCATTGTGTCCCCACTCATCCTATAAATATCAAGACCTTTTAACTAATAAAGTAGTT
This sequence comes from Massospora cicadina, assembly GCA_022478985.1. Lineage (NCBI taxonomy): Eukaryota > Fungi > Entomophthoromycota > Entomophthoromycetes > Entomophthorales > Entomophthoraceae > Massospora > Massospora cicadina. Next base: position 46,805 of record JAKSZP010001899.1, on the reverse strand, counting down.
TATATTTCGCCCCATCTTTTTTTATTCATTGACCTCTCCACTAGTTTATAGCTTTGAGCCCATTTTCAAACTTTGGCTAAAGTCAAAAAAATTTATGCCAAGATAGATGGTGCTCACTACATTGGGCTCTGAGATGTCCAAGTAAAATATCTATCACAAAAAATGGAGAATAACAGCAATCAAGAAAACCAACCTGCGGATCTTTTAAGAGCATAAATTGATGGATTAACACCTCTAATATTGGTACCTCTTATACAGCCTGAAAGCCTAGAGTATTGGTCCATCTTCCAATTTACTCTACCATACGTTGATAATAGTCAGTATCAACTCTAATAATGATATGCTCACAAAAGGGTGGGTGTTTAAGAGGATCTCGCTTATTTATTCTCCCTTAGTTTTTGCCATATGACCAACAGGATGTTGCTCTTGCGTGAACGATGGGCATCTAAATTATATTACTATTCACAATCCTTATCCCCTTCCCATGAGCAGACGATGAGCCAGGCGATTGCAAAATCCCATATGTTATTGAAGCTTGATCTTGTGAATGCGTTTAACCAGTTTCATGTGGAAGACGGCCAGGAGTGTCTTATGGCGATTTGTACTAGGGGGATCTTCCAATTCCTCATAATGCCTTTCATCTTGAAAAATGTCCCAGCCACATTCCAGAAGATGATTGACGATGTTCTCAGAAACCTTCAGTTTACCTGTGTGATAGCGTATATTGAAAATTTTCTCACGCATTCCCCCACTCTCAAGCAGCATAAAATCCTGGAGGCGGCGTTGGTTGAGTTGCACAAGGCTGAACTCTATGTAAGACCCTATAAGTGCAAGTTTTCAGGGATGATATGACTTTCCTCAGCAACTTGGTCATGAAGGACGCTACTCAATTCCTCCCAGCAATCTCAAGGCCATCCTTGCGTGGCCTCCTCCACCACACAAAAGCAGTTGCAGAGCTTCTTTATAGAAAATTTTCTTGAAAATATTCTCCTTGCCCTTATGTAAACGGACACGCTGCTGCATACTTTAAAGAGAAAAATGTTCCATTCTGATGAACATAGATATACCAAAGGGTATTTGACGCCATCAGGAGGTGTTTGTTGCACCCCGCTCTCAAACACGCTGACCCTACCAAGCCTCTCATTGTAGCCTGTAATGAATCTTTGGCTGTTGTGGGGGCAGTGTTGCCTCAAGAGAAGGACGGATTGGAGCATCCAGTTGCCTATTTTTCCCACAAGTTCGCTTTATCTGAAAAGTCTCAGGCCATTTATAATAAGGAGCTGGCCTCTGTGGTGAAGTCACTTCCACATTTGCAGTACCTCCTTCAGGGTGCATGACATGAAATGACCATTCAGATGGATCATCAGGCCCTCATGTGCTTCTTGAAAACCACTGAAACAGGCCCATCACCAGACATGAACATATTGCGACCTCTTCACTTTTAAAACTATATGAGTTCATGAGTTCTTTGAATGTCCTCCCCAATTGTTAAACCAAAAATAATTTTTGAGCCTGATGGATGAGGAAGGCCAGGAACTAATCACAATATTTCTGACAGCCCAGATTCTCACCATTGCTCCTCCCCAGTTTTAATGGCAGAGTGGGGTTCAGACATTCTGTTGTTCTCTCAGGTATTAGCAGGTCAGATGACCTGCATGAAGAGGTTGGAGCTGGTTGACCATCTGGGGCACTCAGCGCACCAATATACTCAATATTTGTTGGTGGAGAGAACAGTTTTGCTTATATCCGGTGTTTGGGTTTCACCCTTGCTTCGCAATGAGGTGATTTGGGCTCATCATGATTTTTCTGGTGGTGGGGTACCCAGGAAACAAAAAATACTCAACTTGACGAAGCAGACGTACAACTGATTGAGGATCTCAAAGGATATCCCAGCGTGAATTTCTAGTTGCATAATGTGTATAAAGCAAAATTAGATCATTCAGGTCAGAACGTCCTTCTTCAACATATGCAGCAGGCTGAGGGTTTGTGGATATCAGTATCTGTCAACTTCATTGTTGAGCTTCCTAGCTTCAATAGGTTTAATGCAATTATGGTAGTTTTAGACCGCTTTACCAAATTTTCCTTGTATATCCATTTTTTAACTACTATAACCTCTAAGAGATTACGCCCATATTTTTGTGCAGCATGTCTTCTTGATGTTTATGTTCCTGAAGGAAATTGTAAGCAACTGGGGCCGCAATTTATGACGCGTTTTTGGAAGGACTCTAGCTATCTTGAAAGTTGAGCTGTGCATTCACCGCATATCATCCCCCAGTCTGATGAGCAAATGGATCGAAGCAACCAGACCTTAAACAGTATCTCCGATGTTACACCACCTCTTCACAGGATACTTGGGCGGATGAACTTCTATTGGCACAATTTTCATATAATAATGCCTATCACACGTCTACTGGGCTTTCGCCTTATGAGGCCACATTGGGGTATAACACCTCATTCTCCACAAGAACTTGCCTTCATCTGGAGGTCCCTGCTGAAGCGGATCATTCAAAACAAATCTGTAGCATGTAATCACTTGTCTAGGAGAATCTGACCAAAGTCATCAGCAATTATAAGCAGTTTTTGGATTAAAACGTCTTCCAACCAATGAAATGGTGGGTTAACTAATAATGATAGATATGCGCCATCCAAATATGAAGGTGCACTCATTAAAGTATAAGAACAAGCATTTGGGTCCTCATGTGGTCAAGAAAGAATTAGGCAATGGGGACTTTTGGTTGGCGCTTCCCGCTCATTAAAAACAGCATACCATCTTTCACGCTTCCCAGTTGTCACCAATTTAAAGGCACGCTGCCCATGGATCCTGAGCTGGTGGTGATCAAAGTTTTTTGGAGGCGGAGGTATAGACTATTTTGGTGTCCCATCTCTCAAATCACTCATTACACTAATTGGTGGAATGTAAAAAGGATTTACATCATATGAAAACAGCAAGGCTAGTGCCCACGATTTTGCAAATTTCCACAAATTGGTGGAGACCTTCCACATTGAACACCTGAATGCTCATCTCCCTCCCCAGAAGGTTGCCTCCATCCTAGCAATTAAGCTCCAAAAAGGCGCAAAAAAATGTTGCGTTGGCCCAAGTTTCCAGTGGGGGTGCTCCCCTGGCTTGAAAAGGGGTGGGTAATGTAAGTCTTGGGGAGCAACCCCTTCGGCTTGATTGGGAGTTTTTCCATTTTTGCTATGAGGGAAGAAGCTGATGGCTGTCACTCTCATCACCCTGAGCGATTTAGTCCATGTGGTGGATGAAAGATGGGTGATGGCATATCTATTAAAGAGCATGTCGCTTTCTTCCATACCAATCACACATAAGCTGGTAAAGAAAACCCATGTGGTGTGTGAGGATGTGGTAGCGGCCAGGAGCCACCTCCAGGAAGAGGGTTGCCAGCGATTATTCCTCTAAGTAGGTTGTCCCTGGTAAGTTAAGTTACACTGATTATCTAAATTGGAATCCACAAAAAGTAAATAAAAAAATGAGTTTTGGGCGTAGTAATTCCCAACCACCATGCCCTTTAGCGCCATTGATTTTGAGCTCATCCATGATAACTACAAGAGCAATAGACCCCTTCCCAACTCAATGGGACCAGCCCTATGTGTCCAGGCCAAGGGCACACCCAGTCATCTTCTGAACAGAGCAGCGCTGATCCACCAAGCAAAATTGTGTCAGGAGGGAAAAGTTGGTGACAAAATATGAGCATGAGCCAGCTTTCCAAACTATGATCAACCCAGCATCATAAAGAGTTTCAGGATGCTGATCTGACGTAATCAAATTGTGAGATTATTCTCAATGGTGAATGCAGTCATCATTTCTCAAATTTGCTTTGAAAGCATATAAGGGCAGCGGACCCTGATAGGATCTACAGTTTCTTAATTTTCTCACTTACTTCCATTTTAGTTTATTTTATAAAAGTTATTAAAGAATATCCAAATTTATTTGTGAGTTTAAGTGTTCTGGTAGATTTTAGTGGCAATTATTTCCAGTTCTGGAAATTTTTGGTTAGTCCTAGTGGCTGACTTCTACCTTTTCCATCCATCAATATGGATGGCTGTGCCTGAGGTATTTTGACTTGGGCTTTATTTTTTCACTCACCCAAAGCTCCGGGATGGTCTTATTATCAGCCTGCTCCATGACACATCTACTCTGTGGGAGGCCTCTCCAGTCAGTCCCATGCCTCTTTGGTGCCTTCCACAATGTGATATTTATATACCTCAACCATAATACCATTTGGAGAATTGGCTTTGTGTTCTGAATGCTAAATCCAAATCTTCATCCATCCAGCCATATATCACCTCCTACAGGTAGTCAGGCTGCATAACCATGAAGTATCACAACAACTAAGCTTACTCAAACCCTGCACTCAAATACTATAAATATCTATAACGCGGCCTCCTACTTTTAGTGACAATTGGAAAGCCAATATTGATAACTCTCAGTTTATCGATGAGGCTTGTAATTAACTTTTTGTGCTAGATAGCATAATCTTGAGTTACCTTGAGACAAGCTTCATCAAAATGTGCAGCTCCTTAAGGCCTCCTGGAACCAGTACCTTAGCCAGAGAAGACAATGTGTGGACCATCCATAAGAAAACTAAGAGTTAGCCTCCAATTATATTTCCTCCAGACGTGAAGGGCCAGAAGTGCCCCAGAGACCAGAAGGTCTAGAAGGCCCTGAAGGGCCATAAGGGGCCATAAGTCCCCGTGGGCCACAAGAACCTTCTGGTCCCATAGTGCCTACTTCTAGCGATCCTATGACTCCTAGAAACAAGACGTACTAATGGCGCTTGCTGACATATGGGATCAAATATGCAACGTATTTTAAAGGTGAAAGTTAAGTAGACAGAGTGCCTATTGACCCCAGAGTATTGATTTGAGGTCTTGTCGGATTTGGATAATTACAGTGCATTTGCTAAGCTCACCAATAGTTACATCACCCAACATGAACAAACCTGTAACAGGTTCAAAACTCATTTGAGCAACTTTGAGAGTAAGCTGTTCCTCCATCATGCTGAGATCCAAGTGCTAAAGGAGCAGGCTGCTCATAAAGCTTCCATTACCTCTCTTAATCATAGTCAGAATGACATTCAGGAAGACTTGGAAGGATTAAGACGATGAATAGATCAGCAAGCCTTTAAAACTAATTGGAAACTGAGATTTCCTGAGCCTGCACCAGTTTCTGGCATTAATACTCTTTCCACCCCTTTTGTGACTGCCTTTAAGCTTATTTTCAGGGAGAAATTCACCTCAGGACTTTAAAGTATTGCCTTTTCCTGTAATCTTAAAAAGCTCAATGGAGAAAGCCATGGACCAGCAGAAGGTAAAGCACCTCCACTTCTGCATGAATAGTATCGCCCAGGAAATTATAACTACGTATTTAAAGGAATGCCACACCTGGGAACATGTCCTTTTTTTAGTACTAGATGGTCCCAACCCAAGGGGGGATTCATCGATGTTTATTGAATTACGCCTGGGCTCCTAAGAGCCTGAGGCGAGGGAAGGGGAGGAGGAGGCATAGAGAAAGGGAGGGGGTTTGCGCGCAGAGCCATGCTGCAGTGACAACTGAGCGGGGAGGGTTGGCGACATAGTGCAGACCTTCAGGGCCATCTCAAAGTGTACCTGAAAGTGGGTGATCATGTGTGGAAGGGTCCACACCTGCTGGTCAAAGGCAGCACGAAGGAAGGAGTTATGGATGTTCCAGATGGCTGTGGCATAGGCGAGGACACGGAGGGGTCGGTGGCAACCAGGCAATGTCTGCTCAAACATGAGGTCTTGCACAGGGTGTCCAGACCAGGGCTGAGCATGGAGGAGCGCGCGGGCCTTTGGCCAAAATGCAGCGACACCTGGACAGGTGAAAAACGATGGGGGTGGGAGTCAATAGGCTCCACACAGTGGGGGCAGCTTCGGTGCTGGAAGGTAGGGCCAGTACGGTCCCCTGTCCTGTATGAACAGTGGAGCACCCTCCATAAGGTGTTGGACACCTTTGCTGACAGGATGGGGTGATAGACGTCCTTCCACAATTCCTTAAGGTCAAATCTCACGGAGGGAGGGAGGAGCTCAAGGAGTCTTGGGCGGATGGGAGGACGATCTTGGGGGTTGAGGCGAGTTGTGACAACTTGTCCATTGTGCACAATTGCATGGCGACGGGGGCTGAGTCCAGGGCCTTCCCTTCTGTATGGGAAGGCATGGTGGATCCGCGCGCCTACTCGTTTCAGGGCAAGGAGAGCCTGGTTCCATTAGGGGGATGAGGATGGTTTTAGGCGATGGCCTGGGTGGTTTGTGAGCCACTCCCCTAATGAGGTCAGAGATGCTCTAGGAAGACCCAGAGCTGCTGACACTGACTGGCGGAGGGCGGGCGCCCATTGGGGCATGGGGGTCGCGTCCCAGCAGACAATCGGCCATAGGAACTTCAGGAAGATTGTGGTGGCGTGGGATCGCGTGTCCAGAAGCCCTAGGCCCCCTTCATTGCAGGGTCGGGCAATGGTTGAGAGGGCCATTGGTGGATGGTTTGAGCCCCAGATCCAACAGCGGAGGAGTACATTGAGCCGCGTATAAAAGGCATCTGTGAATGGGCAGACGTGCGCTAGGAACCAGACTTTGGAGAGGAGAAACACATTGGCCATCAGAGCTCGACCCTGGGGGTGATGTGCTGCTGGTTCCAGCTGGCAATCCTGGAGTTAACTGCTGCAAGGAGCAAGTCCTCATTGTCTTTTAGCGCAACTCCTTGTTGGTTGGTGAGAACGCCCAGGTGACGGAAGGTACCGCGCTCAGGTTCAATACCAAATGGTGGGGGGAAGGTGGGGGAGCCGACCTGTACAACTGTTGTCTTGTAGGTGTTGACCATGGCGTTGGACGCCTTGGTGTACCTCTCAATGGTCACAGCAGCGAGGGCAACATCCTCAGGGCAGCCAAATGCAATGGCATTGTCATCTGCAAATGCCATGGTGCGTGTGGGGGCTTTACCTGGGACCAGAATCCCTGTTAGCTTGTCCTGTAAGGAGGCCAAGAGGGGGTCAAGGGTGATGTTAAAAAGTATAGGGCTCAGGGGTCCCCTTGCCGGAGACCTTGTCCAACTGGTACTGCCACTGTAAAACCCATTGGCGCCAGGACTCTGGTGTGGAGCTGGTCATAGAGCGCTGATATCCAGCGCCTAGCTGCGGGTGGGAGATGGAAGCGGGCCAGGGAAGCATCAATATAATTCCAGACTACCCGATCATATGCTTTCTCCATATCCAGGAGAGCCACAAAGCCATTCACCTTACGAGAGTTAGCAGTTAAAGTCACGTGAAGGTCATTATAGTTGTCCCATAACGACCTCCCTGGAATAAAACCGTGCTGGGATGGGGAGAGGCGAGGTGACACCCATTTGGTGATGCGGTTGGCCAGAAGCTTCGTGAAGAGCTTGTGGTCTGTGTTGATCAACGCTATGAGGCGCCAGTTCGCCAGGTTCTCATGGTCTGACTTCTTGTTATGAGGGTCGTGATTGAGCCTCTGGAGTCGGAGAGGACCTCGCTATTCACCAAAAGTGCAGCGAAGAGGTCGCGGAGGGTTCTGGCTATCACTGCAGGTTCCAGAAGGTACACCTCAAAGGGTATTCCGTCTGGGCTAGGGATTTAAGCCGTGGGGATTTCAGAAGGGTTTCCATCACCTCCTGGATGGAAATAGGCACCAGTAGAGCCTCATCAGCCCGTGGGTCAATGGGCGGCTCTGGAGCCCGCCACAGGAAGCCTTGGATGTCCGATGGGTCCACCTGGGTGGCATGGAAGAGGCTGGAGTAGAAGCGGTGTAGTTCCTGCGTGATTTCCTCCTTAACTGAATTGGTTGTAGTGCCAATCTTCAGTGCAGTAATATCCTGCGCTGTTGACCGGGCTTTCTGTTTCTGAAAGAAGAAGCGGGTGGGGCGTTCCCATTGAGCATAGTAACGAGATGTTGTAAAGTTTGCTGCCCGTTCTTCCTGCAGTGTGAGCTCCAAGCGGAGTGCTTCCTGCGCCGCTTCCAAGTCTTCCAACCATCTGGGAGAGGGCGAAGGCTGGCAGTTTCGCTCTAGATGTCTGATTCTGGCTTCCGCCCTTTTGACTCTGGCGCGAGCTGCAGTCATCTGGGCTTTGGCTCAGTTGTAAGCAACGCGGGTGATGCCCTCCTTGGTCACCGCCCATCTAGCCTTGTGGTCAAGCAGGTGGGGTGGGAGGGAGGTGAGAGTCTCCCGGATGGTCATAGACAGCTTCTCCTTAGTGAAGGGGTTGTTGAGAAGAGCTGGGGCAACCCTAGGCCAGAACCTACGCGACGGTCTAAGTGTGGTGGTAAGGACAACGGTGAGTGACCTGTGATCACTCAGATGGTTGTCACGAGAGATGGGAGAGGAGACGCGGCCAATTAGCAGGGGGCCAATCAGTGCCATATCTATGCGTGACGCTGACTGGAAAGCTCCTCCATCATACTGGATCCTAGTCATGCAACCTAGGCCAGACGCGAAGCATGGAAGCGCATATATAAAGCCACTCAGGCGAAGGAAATCCTGGAGGCGACTTGATCCAGGGCGTTCCTTTGCTGCAGGGGGTAAGAGTCACGGACGCGACTTATGGTTGTGTTGAAATCTCCTAAGAAGACTGTATTCCGTGGGAGATTGAGTTGGACGAGCTCTTCCAAGAGCCGATTTTGCTCCTGACTTGCATTAGGCAGGTAGATGCTTGCAGCGAAGAAGGAGAAGTCAGGAGTGGTGAGTTTGGCCAGTATGAGGCGGCCACCTAGATATTGTGAAAAAGAATGGGTTTTAACCCAGGGATAAAAAACAATAAGGGCGGCATGGTTTGTCCAGAAGGAGTTGCCTCCAAACTGTTCATTCCATGCAGATTGTTCGTGGGGGAGGATATGGGGCTCCTGGACAGCAGCGATGTCAATTTGTGCTGACCTGAAGTTTTGGAGGAGGCAGGCTCTCCGCTTAAAGTCCTGCAACCCATTTGCGTTGATGGATTGCAGGGCCAGGGTGCTGCCATGGGGACTCATAGCTGTTCCCCTCCATGTCCTGGGGGGTTGCCAGCGCTTAAACCTGCTGCTGTGAGGCGGCTAGTTTTGAGTCCTTTAGCTTGACTATTAGCTTCAATCCGTGAGGAGCGTCGAGGGTTCTGAGGGGAAGGAGAGGGTGGGGGGCGGAGGACCCAGTAAGCCAGCTTAGGATGCTGCCCCCACTCCGTTGCAGGGGAAGGACCTGAGGGTGCTCAATGGTGACCTCCGCGGTGTCCCCATTTGATGAGTCTGAGTCCATATTCACTTCCTCCAACACTGCAAAGGATCCGCGCGAAATGGACTGTGGGGTTGGGGTAGGACTCTTGAGGTGGCACTTCTACTGCAGGCCGCGGGTTGCCAGTCCATGCTGGTGGGCATAGCTCCATTGGGAGCTGAGGGTTGATGCGATAAATTGCTGGTAGAGTTGGTGGGGGTGCCGCGGAGCCCTGAGTGGGGGTGGCTGACGAGGGGCACCCTGTGGGAGATGCCTTGCGCTTGGTGAGAGAGGGAGTTGACTCTGGGAGATTGGAGGGGTGCCCACTGGAAGGGGGGCATGAGCGCGAAGGTATCCCATACCAATAGTGGGTTAGCTGTTTCAACTGCTAGGCGTAAGGCCTCAGGGGACAGATCTTGAATGGGAACCCATTGTGTGGGTTGTGGGATTGCTGCTGCGGCCACGTGGGATCGTTTTTGGCCTGGTTTAGGCCCCTGGGTGGTGGCTAAGAGGGCTTGTTTTCGAGCTGTGCAGCCACTATACAAATGTCCAAGGGCGTTACACCATGAACACGGGGGCGCGCCTGATCAGGGTCGACAAAAAAAATCTCAGGGCATGCCCCAACTACCGCCACACGAGGAATAACCTCAATGTTGTGGGATACAGTGGGGGAGGGGATGAACGACGCCCTAGCAGTGCGAGCTCTTTGAGTGGGAGCATAGTAAGAGGGGACGCTAAAGTCCACTGAAAGAACAGACCCAAACTCCATTAAACCACGATGGAGAGCCAGTTTAAGAGACTCAGGATCAACAGTCGTTGGTAGGTTGGAAAAAGTAACCCATGAAATTTTCTCCAGGTGAGAGCGTGTGCGGGAGATGCGAAGAGATCTGCGTGGAATAATGACATGGAGGGTGGCATCATGGTCAGCAAGGGCAGCTTCAGTGAATCCCACATCGATGTAGTGGCCCTCCACTGATTCATGGATGGTGGTGTTAATTGGGAATGTCTCCGCAATCGCTACAAAGTATGAGAAGTAATCCTCTGTATAGAATTCAACAGGGTTATGCCCATAATAAAGGCGGATTGTGTGGGAGAGGGTTGAGCGAGGTAGAGCTTTTTGCGCTCTACTTTCGGCCCATTTCTTTTTAACATCAGCAATAAACGCCACTTCACGGGAATCAGCTTTGGGTAGCGTTGGTGCCAGAGGTTTTTGCCACGCCCCAGTGGCTACTTTGGTACGTTTGTGTTTGCTTTGGGCTGCAATTGCAGGTGAGTGTGAGCTGGTGGTTTGGACAAGTTTTCGGAGTTCCCTTGTTGCTGGAATGTTACAGCAGTTGCTGGCGTCATATTAAATTTAGGGGCAGTTTGTTGGTCCTCGCTAAATTGGGGAGGCCCATCCAGATTGGAATTAACTCCAGCCAATTGGGAGGAGGGAGATATTTCATCACCATCCCAATCTATTTGGGTAAATTCAGCCCGAGTATTTGCTGTAATTTCGTGGGCAAAACTCACTGGATGATTGGTGAATTGGTCATTTTCAGCATATGGAGATAAAGTGCCGACTTGAGAAGTGCCGATTATGGGGTTTAAATGGGACGGGTGAGATTGGAACTGGTGTGAAGTTCCAAAATCTGAACCATTTAAATCCCCATTGGGAAGAGTAGATTGTCCCAATTTGGTGCTTAGTGAACCAGAATGCGCGGCTAATCCAACCTTACATCTGAGGGTCTGGGGGCCAGGTGATTGTTGGGCCTCGCTAAATTGGGGAGGCCCATCCAGATTGGAATTAACTTCAGCCAATTGGGAGGATGGCGATGTTTCATCACCATCCCAATCTATTTGGGTAAATTCAGCCCGAGTATTTGCTGTGATTTTGTGGGCAAAACTCAATGGCTGATTGGTGAATTGGTCGTTTTCAGCATATGGAGATAAAGTGCCGACTTGAGAAGTGCCAATTACGGGGTTTAAATGGGACGGGTGAGATTGGAACTGGTGTGAAGTTCCAAAATCCGAACCATTTGAATCCTCATTGGGAAGAGTAGATTGTCCCAATTTGGTGCTTAGTGAACCAGAATGTGCGGCTAATCCAACCTTACATCTGAGGGTTTGGGGGCCAGGTAGCTGGGTATTGCCCCTCATGGAGGGAGCCAGAGACACAGCGTCAGCATTAATAGATGGGGCTGAACTAGCTGACACAATGGGGGAGATGAATGCCTGGATGGGCTGAGTTGCATTCAACTGAGCAGACGCCATTAAAACAGCGTGAGTGATGGCCTCCTTGGTTGGAGGGGGCCCAGCGGGTTGGTGGGAGGCAGCGCACACAGAGCTGTTAGGCGTTCAGGTTGCAGAAGTGCGATCAGGTGAACTGGCGCTAGTTGAAGTAGCTCCAGGTTGGGGGGTGGTGCCTGCTTTCATGGCTGCTGCTTGAGAGCGGGTGATTCTGGTTGACCCTGAGGTGGGTAACCGAGGGTTGCTTCGTTTGGGAGTGGTGCTGGCTCGTTTGGCATAGTCTGCGGGTTCTTTTGCGGGGTTTCCCGCCATATTTGCTATTAGCTTTCGTAAATCTCTTTAGTGGAGCTAAATTTCAGGCTGAATTGATTTTCGAAAAGTGATGCTTAGCAGAAAGAGATCCTGGGAACATGTCCTTACCACCCTAATACAGAAATATGGAAGCAATCAAACCTTGGCCAATCAGAAGCAGGCTTTAATGGACATTTGACTGAGAAAAGGAGAAAGTCATGTGGAGTTTATCAGCTAATTTTATGGCCAAGTGCAACCTTTGGTAACCACTAATCGTATTATCATAAGTGACGCCATAAATATGGTCATCTCTGCAATGGGATCTTATCCTTTAGGTCCAGATGCAAATGATTGGTTAGGAGAACTGATTCACCTGCATCTTAGAAATTAAGGAAGCACTTAATGAAACTCCTGCGTTTACCTTGCATCCCAAGTCTACTGCATCCACCTTCTCCAGTTGTCCTCAGGTCCACGTTGTTAAGAACCAGAAGAATACCAAAACTTGATGCTCCTACTGCAACAAATCACATCATAGCGCCAAGGGTTGTTGGAAGGGACTTGCTAAGGAGCAGGAAAAGGGCAGTCAGCGTAAAGGATGAGTCACTTCATGCTGACATCTCTTTACTGCCTCAAGAATGTTTAGCAACTTCTAATGAATCTATTGTTGTCATACTAGAAGAAGATGATTTGTACCCCTTGATAATAAAAAACTGATACTGATTACTTTTCTTCTAATATATCTCCTATGTTCCTCACCCTACCCACTCAGTTCAGAAGTATAGTTACCCACATCACAGTTTAAGTCATAAGATTCTTGTCCACGCCATTATCAATAGTGGTTCCCCCATGAAAGTCATTTTATTTAAATTTGTGAAGCGCATCAAAATCGCCCCTCAACTTGCCACATTACATGGAATATAGCACGGCTTGCCACAATGCACCAGGTCATTTGGTGCATATTCCTCACTACCCATTTGCTTCATGAATTTTCTGTGAATACCCAGCCATTGCATTAAAACTCAAGTTATGACCTTCTCCTCGGGAATCAGTTCTATGGACTATTCAACCATCATGCACTATGACGAGGGAATTTTTTCCCTGCTGAGACATTGGGTCCTATTGACTTTTGAAACCTACTGTGACGCCAAACAAAGGTCAAAAATTGAATCTGCCTTTTGGAGAGCAAGAGTTGGATTGACTGGCTTGAGTATCATATAAGGGGCTCTTGCATATGAATATCCCTACATGAGGTAGATGGTCAAGAAGGCATGCCTAATTAATTTTCCTAAGATAGCCACTATAGTGCCAAAGTCCCAGGTTATCATTAACAATTAGTTTAATACCAATATTTCCTTAGGACACTTGCTGGAGATATGAGGCATGGATGACCTTTCCGTCAAGGAGGTCCTGACCTATCTGGGAATTTTAGATTCTGCCTATGCAGGATCCAATCAGTGCTGTAGTCTAACCTCACTGACAACCTAGGATAGTGGGTTTTTAGTCCTACTGCTTATGTTTGTCTCCTCCCTGTAGAGGCCATAGATGATGTCTGTAACTTTGGAAGTCTAAGAGAATTTGGTCTAAAATAACCCCCTCAGTATCTCTAGTCAATACCTCTATTGGTCAAGAGCTCACTAGTGACAACAGAGCCAAGTTAAAATTTTTTTGGACAAATACTATGACCTTTTCTAGATCTCTACCTATGATTTTAGGAAAATTTTTGGCGTTTTTCATCACGATAAGACCGTGGATGCACCACCTATTTGGTCCCATCCCTACCAAAAAATAAAGGTGAAGAGGCTCAGGTGGATGTTTAGCTCAAGTAACTACTAGAAGCCTGGGTATTGTTTCCTTTGCATAGCCCCTAGACCTCCCATCTCTAGTTAGTTCAGAATAAGGATAGAAGTTATTATGTAGTGATGGACTATAGACAACTTAGCTCTATTACCAAGAAGGAAGTTACCCTTTCCCATGTGGTGCTTCTGTTTTTTAGCTCAATGGCGCTATGCAAAAAGAAGCTCAACAGTCAATAATAAAAGCCGACTGAGTCGCAAACAAGTATACTTTTATTTTTAAAAGGGTGACAAGTCACCTCTTGGGTCCCTTAAGCTATAGTATCTGTCAACGGTAACTATGGCGAAATGGACTCATTGAAGTCAAATTCCAAAATGAGATATATAATTAAAAACGTATTTCATTATACTGTAAAATGGGGATTTTATAGTTCACAATTAAAGATATAAGCCTACAAAGGAAAAAGAGAAAGATAGAATTAATAGGGGGAGAAATCAGGAAGGGAGGCTCTTGATCAGGTGATGAATTCCAGAGATTATAATATCTTTGTATTATATTTTTGATAAGGCAAAAATTAGTAAATTTAATACTCAAGTTGGGTGAGACCGGGGGTGATTAGGTTAATCATTTGGCAGCTTCTTAATTTGTACCCTTTTTCAGGTACATCTTAATTTGCTGCCTCAAATACCACTACAAGTAGTTGTCATCTGACCTTCTGATGATCCATAGTATTGATGAGGCAGTTATTCATCTTGGAGTATCTTAGGCTCAACTTGGTTCATCAGAGTTTTCCTAGAGTTGACTAGAGCTGTGCTGACTACTAATTCTCCAGATAATTATTAAGGTAATGGATTTAACCCTATTCTTGGGTCTAGGTGCCAATTTGGATGAGAGAGTTGAAAAAGTTAATATCCTTCCCATCATGTCCATATCAGATATTACAAACAACTTTATAAGAAAAAAAGAATGTGAGTACCAATTCAGGAATCAGCTATGAATGCAGTTGATCATTACTACAATTTCCAGAGACTTGATTAGGTATCTTTCTGCTCATTTGTATGTGATTACATATTGCTCATCCCAGATGGATCTAATTTCCTCCTTGGGGTGCTATTTAATTTTGTAATATAGGTTAAGTCTGAAATATTAAAGGCGAGTAAAGGTTGGCTAGTAAACTTTGCTTCTTGGCCTTCTCTTGTAACTGTCTTGGCTAGATTTGTCATTTCCTCTAATTGAAGTTCTATTAACTTTTGGACTAACCTTCTTAATGTTTTAACAGACTTTTCAGTGATATCACTGGTAACATCATAATCTAATGGTGCTGGGACTTCAGGTCCTAATCTGTAAAAATCCTTGAAGGGAGACATTTTGATAATTCAATGGAAACTTATTAAGTAAGCCATCAATGCACTCAGTAGGTACAGGACCCAGTGTAATGGATTGGTAGTAGCCATCTTGAATAGTATCAAGAACTAAAATCCTATTTGTTCTTTTACATTCTTGTTAGTTGATGTGTTGTAAGATGCCGAGAATAGTTGTTGAGTTCCCTTGCTTTTATCTAAGATTTTCACAACTCTTGAAGAAAGTTATTTATGTTACCACATAGTAGAACCTGTGGGCAGCTGTTCCTAGTAAATATGTTTGAAAAAAAAGATATCCTTAGCTTTAGCGGTCTATGTGGGAATGGTAATAGCTTCAACCCACTTCATGAAATGATTAATCCCTACAAGGATGTATTTTTTTTCCTCCTGTGGATTCAGGTAGATGACCTATGACGTCTATACTGATGGTGTTAAGCGACTGCTGAGGGGTCATGAGCTAATACTTGTACTTGGCCTTATGAATCGTCTGCTTTTTACAAAGTGATGCAAGAGTTTAAGACTTCCGCTTCTGAGTCCAGTATTCCTTCCCAGTAGTGGTCTTTGATCCATCTATAAGTCTTTATAGACCCTCCATGGCCTTGAGTATTGTGGGCTTCCATTATAGCTGGCACCCGTTTAAAGATCACAAATAAGGTAGCCAGTCAATTTTTGACTTTCTTGTAAAGTAATCCGTCAAGAAACTCATATTTTGAGCATATTATTTGAGCATCTTCTGAACTGGTTCATCTTTGTTAACCCAAGAGTCTGTCTTGATGAGTAGGTCGTGTAACCGTTCAGCATTGCCATTATCAAGATATAGTAGGTGAGTTGAGTCAGTCCATCTACGCTCATTTTTTTGTTAAAGATTGGTGGACAATATCAATATCGTAGTGCTGAAGCTTGAGAGCCCATCTGGATAGTCTCCCTGTAAGATCTTTAATGTTTTGCAGCCACTTTAGCAAAGCGTGGTGTGACACAGCTGTAAATTTTGTAACATACAAGAAGGGCCGGAATGTTTCACTCCAGGAGAACAGCTAAGCTCTCTTTCTCTGTAAGTCTATAATTTCACTCAGCTTTGAAAGGGTTTTGCTATAATATGACACCGGGCTGTCAATGCCATTCTCATCCAGTTAATAAAGGATGGCGCCTATGGATAAATTGAAGGCGTCAGTGAACAGGACGAAGTGTTTCCATAGTGTAGGTGTTGCAAGATCATTCATTTGTTCAATAAACTCTTCATAGACTGATTCTGGTTCATTGATCTACTTTTTGTATTAAACGGTTGTTTTGGACAAACAATTGGACAAAATCTGGCGAGTTCAGCGTGCTTAGGAATAAATTGATGGTAATATCATAACATTCCTAAGAATATTTGTATGTCTCAAAGGCTCTTTGGTTCAGAAATCTTGGAGCTTGCTTCAACCTTATCATACAAGGGTTAAATTCCTTCCTGCAAGATGGCAAGGTCTAGAAATTTCAAGTCCTTCTTGGAAAAAGGTACACTTTGCAGGCTTTAGTTTGATATGATTTCTCTCAGTCATTGGAACATTGAGTTGGTTTGGTCTAAATAATCGGTGAACGTTTTGGAAAACATTATGTCATCTAGATAACCAATCACAAAGCTTATTTTAAGATCTTATATGAAGTGATCCATTGCCCATTGTAATGAAGCGGGAGCATTGCATAATCCCTGTGGGAGCCTGGTAGGTTGAACTAATTCTTCTGTGAATTTAAACGAGCTTTTCTCTTGGTCTTCAGATGAAAGATCCATCTGCCAATAAACACCGGAGAGGTCCATCTCTGGGAAGAAGTCTAAGCCAGAGAGTCTGGACAGGGCATCGGCAATACTTGGATCATATAGATGTCCTTCTTGGTGAGGCTTTTTATCTTCCTTTAATACATCACTATTCTGTGACCACCATTCTTTTTCTTTATAATTAAATGTGGGGATTATCATGGACTCTGGAAGGGTTCAAGTAAGCCGGCATCCAATAAGCTTTAGCTTAATCTTCATGTATTGCTCCTCTACATTTGATTTCCTATATGGCTTTGATCAGATTAAGGTTAATCTTCTACGTTGATACTATGAGTACAGTATTTCATGTGAACATAGTCTACATCTGACTTAGAGATAACATCTTGATAATATCAAAGTATCTGGCGCACTTTCTCAATTTCCTCCAGATTAATCTATTATATATGGACTTGAGGAATGGTGCAAGCTAAATTTATTGGATGGTAAGCCAAAATTATGGTAAGTACCAATAAAGTGTACCTTTTCGATGTATCAATGGGAAGCAATTGACCTTTCCTACTTCCTTGATGCTTCTTGACTAAGATATCTGGTTATTTATATTCCCAAGTAACAGCTCAATAGTCCTCTGATAAGCTGGATAGAGAACTCCTGGCAAACTCTTGGTTCAAAACTACCTACTAAATCAATACTAATAAAATGTTGCAAGCAGTCTGTGAGTATACTAAGAGTTATGTTGGTAAAGCCGCTCTTCTCTCTCTTGGTTATTTTTACATCCCCAGTGGCATAAAATGGTATGCTCTCTGCTGCACCTACTGATTCAAGTAGTTTTGGTGTTTTTTCAGAGGTAAAATTGCAAAGGTAAGTGTTAACAGGGTACTCAACCAGACAAGAGTAATCCTTCCTGTTAGTTTTTTATTATCCAAGACAAGGGGAACTCTGTAGTAAGGATTAATAAGTATTCTTCTTTCAGATTGTTAACCCCTACATATTTAACTAAAATTGTATCACAATGAGAATATCATATTGAATGTTGTCTAGGGCAACGGCGGGAGCTGAAAATTATAACTTGAAACTCCTGTTGGCAGAGATGAGACGCACCTATTATCTTGGTATTGTTTGGACTGGAGGAACTATATTCTTGAGTGTATTGAGGTCTGAGGCGAAATTGATCTTTTTGATGAATTGGGATGACAAACTTTGATATATGATCCCATGTACAAGATAGTCTTAACTTGGACCTTTTTAATTACCACTTCCACTTTAGTGATGGTTCCTCCAAATTTCAGTGTAAGGGACAACACCTCATTGAGGCGGAACGTTTCATTAAACTTTTAGGCAGTCTCAGGATACGTCTTCTTATCCCATAATAGACTGTGGAGTCAAGATGGGCCAGATCATCAGTGCAAGGTACTGATCAGCATTG
Organism: Massospora cicadina; assembly: GCA_022478985.1. Classification (NCBI taxonomy): domain Eukaryota; kingdom Fungi; phylum Entomophthoromycota; class Entomophthoromycetes; order Entomophthorales; family Entomophthoraceae; genus Massospora; species Massospora cicadina. The sequence goes on along the minus strand of JAKSZP010001899.1, from coordinate 28,725 downwards.
CTTGCTGTATCAATTATCCTTGGACACTTTATAACCTGACTGAGGTAAGTAATTTGGGAAACCTGTGCGTTTTCAATATCTTCAGTGTTTAAACAATCTGAAATGGCAAGCTCAGCGTGTGAACCTAAAGCGTAATAACCTGTGTGCTCATAACCTCCTTCAGAGGTTTCATCAGTTTCATTTTCAATGCAAGTGTGGTGAGCGATCAGCAATGTTTTACTTTCAGGTATATTGGTTATGTCAGCTTAATAGGTACCTGAACCTAAGCTGACATTCCTTTTTACTGCTCAACAAAGAGAAGGATTCTTCTTAAAGCATATATCCTCATTATTGTTATTATTCTTGCAATAATTGCATTTTGGATTTTCCTCCTTCTTAGGATTTTCTTTCTCCAGAGTGGACACTCTGGGTTTTGTGGAGGTCTTTCGTGAGGTCTCTGGCTTGTTTATGTTAACTTCATCAAGCAGGGCCATTTAATGTCTAAGACAGAGTTGATTTTCTGTGAAGGACATGATGTGCAGGGCTAGGTTAGGGTTACTATTTAAACTGGCAACGACAAAGGCTATGGGATCATCTAAAACAGCATCTTTGGGGTCAACAGTGTTTGAGACTCTGTATAAAAGTGGTCAGAGAATTTGGTGAGAGAGCATTTTAGTATAGCGCGATTCTCATGAAGGTCTGTTTCTTCATACTCAAGCTCTGCTTTGAGCTGAATTCTTTGATGAGCGCCTCCTTCAATTATCTCCAAGTAAGCGGGTCGCCCATATGAGACACCTTAGCATTTTGAGCCATAAAGCTTAGACAAGATAAATATGCTTAACCTTTTTATATTTGGTAACACTTTTTTATTATGGCTTCATAAACATAAAGAAAAGATGCGATACTCCCTTCACCAGATGTAAACTTGCCTTCTGGTAGGTTTAAGGGGGTGGTATCCAATCCAGTAACAATATGGACTCCAGGAGTTTCAGATATGGTAATCTCGTTCTTGCGTCGCTCTGTTAAACTTGACATTTAAGTTGATGTATCTGGTCCTGTAGTGAATTGAGATGTTGTTCCATTTTATCCAAGGTAAGCCTTGGCATATCATCCAGAAAATTTATTATTCATTCAAAAATGACTTTATAATTCTCCAAGTTCTTAATGAGGATGTTCAAATTAAGAATTTGTTGGTGAGCAGATAAGTGATATGTTTACAAAAGCTTGTTATCATTGAAATACTCCAATGAACTGATTCAAGTCCTCCATCATCCTGCATTTTGTGCTTTGAGGAGACTTGTCAGCTTTAGATTTTAACTCTCCTATGAGAACATTCTAAAATTTCTCAGCTTTGTTGAGGTGATTATAGACTTGGTTCGTGTTCTCTCAACTGAGGGAATGCATCTCAAGTTTCTCTCCAACCTTTTGGGTCACTCACCAATGAAAAGAGTAGACACCTGAGTCCCATGGTTTATAAAATCCTGTTCGACCTGGGCTACACAAAAAATAATCTTTTTGGGACAATGATGAAGTCTCAGAGGTTCAATAGGTCTCTAGCTCATCAATTCGTCATAAGGCTTTCTCTAGCCAGGCCTAAGGTCGGGAATCTGTTCTTACTCCTGGTGACAGCTAGTAAAGCTTGAGCAAACATTACGCCATGAGCTTCACTATCTTGTTGTAACAAACTCTTCAGTGAAAGCATCAAGTAATCAATCGGTACTTTGTTCATCTCCAAGAGGCCCCTTTGAGGGAGCTATGCAACTTCCTCTTTTTTAGCACTAGGCGGTCCCAACCTACAAAAGGATACACCAATCTACTATGCAAGTTCCTCCACATACTTAATGACACTGAAATCAATAGTCCCCCATTTGATTATGAAGCTGAATAATGTAGAAACAGTTTGCTTCAATCAAAAGGCAGACGTCTCATATAAATTTTCAATGATAAAACTATATACCTTCTCAAAGGAAATTCATAAGCCCTTTGGGTATTGATATGATGGTGGAGTTCCTCATTGAGGACTCCTAATAAATGCATGATATTATAGAGTGTGTGGTGTGTTAATTGCAAAATGTAGTGAGAGAGATTTGTACTTGACCCATAACTCTCATGGATAGAGCTAGATTCATACAGGTTCATGAGAGATTTGTGCATGGCAGATTCCCTTTTGCAGTTGCCTCTTTCTACTGGAATAATGACTCCACAAAGTAACTTTTTGACTCCTTTGTTGGTGAACCAAGTAAGATTCCGTATTCAGGAATCTTAAAGGAATTTCTTAAAATTCTTAAAATGTGGTGATGGGTGGACTTCCCATTAGATCATATTATTCACTGTTTTCGTTATGCACCCAGTAGGTGACACTATTAATTGTGTTATCTTCCATGGTGCAACCAATTAGTTGCAGGTATCGTTAAGCATTAGCTGAGCCCTTGTACTGAGCATCAGCCCATAGGGATTCCGTTTTTAAGTTCAATGGTGCTATGCCCAAGAAGCCCAACAGTCACTAATTGAAGCTGACTAAGTCACAAGACAAATATATTTTTAATTTAAAAGGGTGCCAAGTCACTGCTTGGGTCCCATCAGCTTTAGTATCTTTCCTATGGCAAATACGGTTGAAATGGAATTATTGATTTTAAGTATCAAAATGAGATAAAAAATTAACATTTTACTTTAATATAGTGTAAAATAGATAGTCTAATAGGTCGCAACTAACAATATAAACCCACAAAGTAAAAGGAGACAGATAAACTTAACAAAGGGAGAAATTCATAAGGGAGGCTTTTGGTCAAGCTATGCATTCCAGAGGGTATAATGTCTTTCATATCATATTTTTGATATGGCATAAATGGTATGTTGAATACCCAAGTCAGGTGATAATGGAGGTCACCTATGTTGATCATTCAGCAGCTTGTTGATTTGTACCCTTTTTGGTTTCATCTTAATTTTCTGCCTCAAGTGCCACTACAAGAAAGTTGTCACCTGACCTTCAAATGATCTGTCATTTTGATGAGGTAGGAATTCATATTGTGGTATTTTAGGCTCAACTTGGTTCAATGTAGCTTTCCTAGAGTTGACTAGAGCAGTGCTGAATATCAAATTATTTGGGTAACTTATTGAGGTAATGGATATACTCATTTCACAGGTCGAGGTGTCAATGGCTAAGGGAGTTGTTATGTCAATATACTTCACATCATGTCCAATATCAGAATATCCAACATCTCATATTAATGAGTCCTTCCATTTTATTTCCAGATTACAGTATTTTTCCGCCATGGATATTACTAGTAGAGACAGGAAAGTAGAGCAAGTCCACGAAGATTGGTCAAAATATGTGCTCATAGCCATAGAAGGGGCTATTAAAGCCAACAAGGATGCACCAGGGCCTTTGCAATGCATCCGCCACCTTTCAACGCGCTATGGACGTGATCCTTGGGGACTTGAATCTATACTTTATCCTCATGTACCACAATGATATCACTGTCTTCTTGAGAACCTTCATTAGCATGTGGAATACCTCCAAGAAGTCTTTAGCCATCTTATAAAGGCCTCAATAAAGCTTAAGCCTTCAAAATGCTCTTTCTTCCAATCAAAAAATGGAATTCCTCAGACACAAGGTCACAAACCATTGTATTTAGTCATCCAGGATAAAGTTGCTGCCATTAAGCAGATGTTGCGCCCACAGAGCCTTAGTATATTCAAGTGTTCTTGGCATTGTGGGTAATATTGTCAGTTCATCTCTCAGTTTGCCAATTTAGCTGACCCCGTAGTCTACTTTTCTTACAAGACTATAATTTCTGAGTGGCGGCCTGAACAAAATAAGCTTTTATTGTGTTACAGACTGCTCTTTGTAATAAGCTTATTTTATTCATCCACGCTTTGACCAACCCTTTTTTCTATATACTGATGCTTATGAAGTTGCTGTCAGGGCCATCCTAGATCAGCACAATGAAGAATTGGTCAATCACCCTTTGGATTACTTTAGCAAGACCCTGAGCAAGGTTAAACAGAAGTATAGCGTTACCAAGTACAAATGCATGGGTATTTTATTGGTAATAAGCCTTTTTGTCCTACCTATACAGGGCCCATTTCAGTATCATCAATGATTATTCCTCGCTACAATGGTTAAATCGGATGAAGGACCCGGATGGTCAGCTAGCAAGCTGGGCCTTAAGGCTGCAGAGCTACAATCTTACTATTGTCCATTGCATAAAAGCTATAAATCAGAACACCAATGGTCTCATAAAGATGCTGGTACTAGCCACCTTGACCCCTAAAAAAGACTGACTGTACAATCTAATTGGCCAGCCTGAGCGTTGGAGTTGGAGACTCTTGAGATCCAAGATGAGCTCTGGAGGATTACCCGAGACACTAAAATCAAGGAAGGGATGTTATATAAGAAAATCAACAAGAATAGGCTCACTTATAGCCACCCCTTCTCTCTCTCTCTCTCTCTCTCTCCTTCATTCTTCCTGAACTGATGTTATTCTTTAAGTACACATGGCCATGGTACACGAGGAAGTAAAAAAAGACCAAATAATGGTTAAGAAACGAAACTATTAGAATGATAGTTGAAACCATCCAGAAAGTACTAATGTCTTGTATAACCTATTGATTCCAAGACTAGGCCAGTTCCCAGTATCAGCATTCAGTTGTGGCTCCGGAAAACCCCTTTAATATCATCATAATTGATTTGGTGGGCCCTCTGCCCACCAGGTTACATGGCCATAAATATATCCTGTTAGCCATGGACCATTTGACCAAATGAGTCAAAGCAATTTCTGTTCCTGCTGCCATTGCAAAAGCCACAGCCCTATTACTTGATTGATCCATCTTCACCCAGTACAAATGCCCACAAACTTTACTTTTGGGCAATGATCTAAACTTTTCTCACAGGTAGTCCAATAACTAACTTCACTTTTTTGGAACTAACCTAATTTTTCACCACCCCCTATAACCCCTCAACCAACGATGAGGTGGAACGTGCTAATGGAACACTCATTTTTATTTTGTGTAAGATCCCCTCTTGAACTACTTTCTGGAATCATTACCTACCAGCACCTTGCACAATTACCAAATAAGCTACTATCAATTCATCAAGATGCTTTACTTCAAAGCTCTATATGGTCGTTCTTCTCAATTACCAAGTAGCTTTCAGCCTTTACTCTTTATTTACATACCTGAGAACTACAATTTGACCATGAGGTCCTTAACTTATCAAAATTATACAGCTTCAAGACCTAGCCACGCAAGGCATTGTCACCACCACAGAAAGGGAAAAAAATAAAATAATTTTTGCTGAACCTCTTTACCAAATATTTTTAATTAAGAAACTCATTCTCTTTTATCGCCATTGACTCAGAGTTTGACAGAACAAGCTCAACGTTTTTTGTCTAGACCTTATAAGGTCAATCATAAGGTGAACTCTGAGTACTCCATTGCCAACTTCGATAAGGGGACATTGGTGAACCAAGTAAACGACTGATTTCTTTGGCCTTATACCCCCTCTGACAGGACCTTGAGGGAGGCGTTGTCAGGATTCAAGATGGTTAGTGAGTCAAAATCTCTACTTGTGAACTGAGCCTCATAAGCTAACTCAAGACCTCAAGATCAAAACCCATTTCTGAAGGCACCAAATAGTTTTTTTGATCAGGAAGCATTATGCGCATGAAATGAATGTGATGCCTTCTGAAATTGAACCTCCGCTTCTGAACCTTGAGAGGCGCAACTAACACCATTGAAGTCATGAGTATGACACAGAACAATGAGGGCGTCAACCAGGAAGTTGATCTGGAAGGCGGTGAAAAGTCTTGACTGTATCAGACCACGGAGGTCCTCATGGCATCATGTCCCCACTTTACCTATAAATCAAGACCTTTTAGCTATTAAAGTAGTCTTTTTCACCCCATTTTTTGTCTTCATCGACCTCTATGATATTTTACAGCTTTTCCCATTTTCCAGACTTTGGCTACATTTAATTGAACTTTTACGCTGATAAACACCTTCATAGTCATCTCTAGATTTGTTTTTAATTTATGCAAGTTGAGCAATTAGCATTGTTTCGCTTTCAGGTACTTTAGTTGGACGCCTTAAGAGGTACCTGACCCTTATCCAACCACCTTTTTTCCTGCTTGGCAAGGGCAGAGTTCTTATTAAACATGTATTTTAATAAGATTGTTCATATTCCAGTAGCTAAACTTGAGCTTCTCCACTTTCTTGGTCTTTACTTCCTCCATGAGATACTCTGTGGAATTTGTAAAAGCCTTTTGAGAGGTCTCTGAATTGAGTATATCAACCACATTAGAATGGCTTCTTTAATGTCTAAGACATAATTGCAGCGTCATTTGACAGATGTGACGTGTATGGTTAAATCAGGATTACTATGTAAGACAGCAACAACAGCAGCTTTGGCATCGTTTAATGTAAGCACCTTTGAGGTCATCAGTGTTTGAGCCTTGATTAGGAACAATCTGCAAACTTGGCCAAGCTTTCTTTTATTGTGGTGTAATTCTAATGAAGTCCTATCCTTTTTTATACTCAAGTATTTTGGAACTTAACCCTTTGATGAGTGCTTCCTTCACTAACTCCAGGTGTTCAGGTCGTCCATATGAGGTACCATAACCTCTTGAGTCATATGGCTTAAGCAAGTCAAGGTATATGCTAAACTTTTAGATGATCAGCCACACCTTCCATCATGGCTTCATAGATATAGAAAAAAAGCAATGATCCCTTCGCTAGGCGTAAACTTGTCCTAGAAGGTAGGTTTAAGGTAGTGGCTTCCAATACTGTTATAACTCTGGGAGCTTTGGATTTAGTAATTTTAATACATGTGTCGCTCTGTTAACTTGACTAAGAGTTGACATATCAGCTCTTGTAGAGGGTTATGATGTTGCTTCATTTCCTCCAGAGTAAGTCTTGGTGTGACATCCAGCATGTTACTTCATTTTTCTATAATGACTTTATCATTCTCCAATATTTTTACCGCGGATGTAGAGATCATGAGTTTGTTGATAAGAGGAGAAGCGGCAAGCTTGCAAGGCTTTGTTCCATTCACTAGTACTCCAATGCGTCAATTTAATTCATCCTTTATTTCTTTGCAATCAGTGCTCTAAGGAGGCTTGTCTGTATTGGCTTTAAGCTCTTCTATGAGAGTATTTTAGCGTTGCTCAGCTTCGTTGAGGTGGCAGTAGATCTGGTTGAGGTCTTCACAAAGAGGCTATTTTGCTCTCAATAAACTTTTAAATATGTTGATTCAGTCATTAATAGAATGAGTAGACACCTGAGACACATGGGATTCCAGATCCTGCTCTACAAGGCCGCTCAGGAAATAAGATTTTGGGGTACTGATTGAGTCTCAGAGGTTTGACAGGTCTCCTGCTCAGAAATTTTTTAGGGCTTTCTCTAGTCTAGAATCAAGTATCTTAATCTGTTCTTTCTCATTAGGACGGCTTGTAAAGCTTGGTCACCCATTTCAATATGAGCTTTTGCGTCTTGTCTTTGGAGCCCTTGGGTGTAACAGTCATAAAATTTAAGTTCTGACTGCCATGAAATAAATGATGCTTTGGTTTTGACAGCACCAAAGCAGACCAACTTTGAGTAGGGAGCAGGTTTAGTGAACCGACAGCGCCAAAATATCCCTACATCAAGTTAGGTATGAAAAATTGATTTGTGTTTGGTTCAACCTAACCATGCGAAAACTCCATAAAGCCAGATACCCAAAAAAGACCAACAGATAAGTGAGGAAAGCAAACCTCAAAACAACCTTTATTTTTATTTGGGTGATAAAAAGGGACCCACTGAACAGAGCTTGTCTAGGGAGTAACTGACAATGCTTATAGTGGGAAAAGCTAGGGGCAAAATTCCAAAGTGAGCTTCAGATTTGGCAGGCATGCCTTTTAATGTCTGCCCTTTGGTGGCCTCACCCAAATCATTGATTAGGCTCATACAAGCCTAATCTACAATTTTGGGTGAGGTACAACCCAGCGCCCAAAACCAACCAAAACAAATAATCTTTTTATAAATTATCTGACTTGAATTCAGATAAATCTGAACCTGAGTCAAAATGCAACAATTGAGACAAACTCAATTTTACATTACCCCCCGCTAGAGAAGGGCCCCTACCTGAAGAGGGGCCCTACAGTGGGAGGCCGCCACAATGAGGGCTTCTTAAGGCGAGCTACTTCGAGCCTAGGAAATTAGTCTGGAGAAACTCTGGGCCCCTCAAGGTAAAAAACAAATGGCGAGGACGAATCAAGACTGGGCTTCTGGAATCAGCCCACCCATCATGAGGACGCACTCCCAGAACTTGGCTGTGTTGAGCCCACATCCCAGGCTCCTGTTGGCGATGGTCTTCCCATCCTGACCAGGAAGGCGCTTTCTCCAACAGAAGTTTGAGTTGGGCATGCAATTCATCATAGCTGTAAGGCCATCCCCTTTCCAGGTGGACCGTCTATTGGTGAGGGAGCCCTGATGGGACAGGTCCCCTTGGTGCCAACCAAATACCTGGTGAGTGGTAGGCCCTACAGGTATTTTCAGCTGATGGTCACTTTGGGTCCAGGGTTGTCATCAGTAACTGGCTCCTACCAGTGCTGGTTCCTCAACAACCAGGACCAAGTGACCTCTGAGGTCAGCCATACTAGGGATTGGAGGCGTGCAGCGCACATTTGACTTCAGAATTATGTAAATTTCAGAAAGCCCCAGTTCCACCCACCATAAAATAAATGATGCTTTGGCACTCTGACAGCACCAAAGCAGACCAACTTCTAGTAGGAGGCAGGTTTGGTGCACTGACAGTGCCAAAATATCCCTACATCGAGTTAGCTATGCAAAATTGATCTGTGTTTAGTCTGACCAAACAACGCAAAAACTCCTTGAAGCCAGATACAAAAAAGTCCAACAGGTAATCAAAGTATGCAAACCCCAAAACAACCTTTATTTTTATCCAGGTGATAAAAAGGGACATGCTGAACAGAGCTTGTCTGGGAGCAACTGACAATGCTCCTCAGTGGGGAAATCTAGGGGCAAAGTTTCAAAGTGAGCTTCAGAATTGGTGGTCACGCCTTTTAATGGCTGCCCTTTGGGGGCCTCACCTAAAAATTGTTGATTAGGATCATATGAGCCCAATCTACAATTTAAGCGTGGCACAACCCAGCGCCCAAAAGTGACCAAATCAAATTTTTTTTACAAATTTGACTCATATTTGGAAAATCTGAACCTGAGTTGAAATGCAACAATTTAATTTGAGCTTAATTGGTACATTTGGCGAAAGCATCAAGTAATCTTTTAGTTTTTATTTGTCTCTTTAATGGCCATTCTGAGAAGCTCCATAGCTTTCCCCACATACTTTATAAAACCAGAATAAATGGTCCCATCTGGCTATGGAGTTTTATGATACAGGAATGATCTACTTTGATTAGTCAGGGGACAACTCCTATAAATTGAGTTGCTAAATTATAGACCTGTTCATAGGCCAACCGTAAAGCCATGAGTCAGCTCACCAGCCTTAGTTTGCTTAACTTTAAATGCCAACTCGCTACTTAAAGGATCTACTGCGTTCAGATTAGGCACCAGAAAACCATCTCTAACATTACAACATTTTCACTAAGTAAACCCTCCTCAGATGCTTCCCCTTGGTGCATTAATTGCTTGGTTAACTTGTTTGCACACAGGGAAAACTTCATGAAATTCTTTAACTTTGTTGACCTACATTGGCCTTCAAGACTCAATGTGAACATTTCCAACCTCTTCCTTGGCGTTATTAGCACTAAGGTATCTTTAACAGAGTATATTCTTCAACAAAGATGAATCTCAGACTGGCTATTGGCATTCACTACAGATTGTCAATCCCAGACTGGATACTGGAAAATACTAACTTGATACAACACAAGTTAAAGCAAAAAGGATAAAACCAAGATCCTATAAAAATGTTTTCTATTGGAATAAAAGGTGAAGTCCTATATATTTCTGGGCTTTCCAAGATATAAATGAATGTGATATTTTAAAATATAGTAAAATTTATGGTTTTGATAGGAGGATTTTCATGATCTTATAGTCAGACGGCGTCTGACTGCTGCTTTAGCTTCTTCACTCATTTGTTAATTCCTGTATGTATGAGCTCTATCCCACGGTAGTTACCCCTGAACTGGATGTACAGGGGCCTTTGTGCTAGGCCCCACTTCTAAATATGTCTCATTGTACTGGTTAAAAAATGGGTTAATTGCAAAATTTGGTAATTTACATCTTGATATCAATTTCTATTTAAAAGTGCTCCTACAATGATCCTTACATTGTGGCTTCAAGTCGCTCTGTAATTGGATGACTTCCCAATTTGTCAATATGCTTTTTTGTACCTATATTCCTTTTGCCGGTGTAATTTGGTTCACTCATTGTGGCATCATCAGCGAGATTCAGATTACTTTGGCCCCCAAAGATATAAAAGGAGTCAAATTTCATATAATTTTAGCGCGGCGTCGTTGTCCTCATTAACAAATCTTCCAAGGTGGTAGGGAGAATATTATTTCGTATGATGTCACCATCTGATTGAAAATTATTTAGCTCGCCCACGCCTATAAAAGGGCTTTGATTTCCCTCATCCACGTGGCCTGATCACCAGTACCGCAACCAGTTTAGGGGGATAATTTTCACTTATTTCATTAGTTGAGAACTAACCAGAAGCATCACTTGCAACCTCATCTGCAACACTTCTCCTTCCAAGACAATACCTATGGAATTCTTGAAGGTGCTGGGCATGAACTCTGTTAAAAATAATGTTAGTATCATCATCATGAATGGATGTTAAGTTCTTCTCTTGATTGAGATGGTTGCAGACCCAGTCTAAATGGCCTGAAGTTTCTCTGGTTGCATTTACTCTCATTTGGTAGGACATAACCTTGTCACCAATACTGAATTTGGATAATCTGGTTCTTCTCTGGCTATCTTTTTGACTAAGAGGGAGTCTAGCTTCAATGATGCTTGAAGCTTCTAACTAAATTCTGATCAACGCTTCAGCCAGCTCCTGTTGGTAACTGCTGGGTGTTGATTTCTTCTATCGCTGCAATGATTGGTGTCATGAGGGTAGGTAGCTCAGCCTCTCGCCCATGCAGGGCTTTGAAGGGGGATATATTAATCACATGGTGGTGGCTTAACTGGTAAGCCAGCAGCGCTGATGGGAGCAACTGGACCCACTTAGACTTGTAGTTTAAGGCCATTTTCTTAAGAATGCCTCCTAGAGTCCTGTTGACTCTTTTGACATTTCTGTTGGAGTATGGGGTGTAGGTGGTAGTGAACTTTTGTTTCACCCCTACCAAATTCATCAGTTTCTTCACCACATCCGAGATGAAGTTTTTGCCATTGTCTGACAAAAGGGTTTGACATCCGTGTCTTGTAACCATCTTGTTATAAAATAAAAGTTCAGTGAAGTTATCTGTATAAGATTTAACTACATATGCTTCTACCCACTTAATGAAGTGGTCAGTATCCACCAGGATAATCTTGGCGCCGCTGGATGCTGTTGGAAATGGTCCCACAACGTCAATAGAGACATTGTTGAACGGTGCAGTGGGTGGGATGAGCGTAAAATCAGGTCTCTTTTCCAGTGGGTGAACTTTGATGCAGGGTACACACAGCTTCAATGTTTGATGCACTTTGTAAGACATGCATTCACAGCTGAACCTCTCCTTTAGAAAAGCTAACGTTTTCTGAAATCGTCCATGGCCCACATGCTTGTGAGCCATCATCACTATCCCCATTTGATCATTGTGCTGTATTTAAAGATATTGTTTCTCTTGAACTTTCAATTCTTAGATTCTAATTAACAAACCAGTTGTTTTAGTACATCTGCGCATGACGCTATTGATCTCTTCTGTCTCGTTCTTCAATGCCTTTTTGGGCAGCCTAATTAGGTCATACAGGAAATCACTCTCTGGCGCCTGTAGTTGGAATACAGGCAGTCTTAACAAACCATCTGCGTTGAGATGCTTATCCCCTGCTCAATGTATGATTTCAAAATTCTACGCTTGTAGAAGGACAGCCCAGTGTGATGAGGTGTCCATCTGGATCCTTCATGCTTCTTAGCCAGAGGTGCGTCGTGTAATCCTTGACTAATTTGAGATGTATTTCATAAAGGTGGGTACTAAAGTGCCTGACTGCTTTGATTACTGCAAGGAATTCGCATTCTGTAACTGTGTAATTCTTTTCTGCCTTGCTAAATACTTTGTAGTAATATGTGATTAAGTGATCTACTCCACTTCATCTAGTTGACTAAGATTGCACCAAGTCCCGCGTACTGGCATCAGTGCACAAGTAGAAGGACTTGTTGAATTCCAGGTATGCCAAGATTGGTGCTTCTATCAACCATGCCTACAACTCCGTAAATGCCTGCTTCTGCTCCAGGCTCCACACAAACTTCGTTTCTTTGGTCAGGAGGTATGTAAGGGCGCCTCCAAGTCCGTGAAATGATTATGAACTTCCTGTAGTACCTAACATTCCTAGGAACACTTGAATGTCCCTCATACTCGTGGATGGCTCCATTGCCAAAATCGCATTCACTTTTTGTCCTGAGGCTTAATTCCAGATGAGCTAATTGAGTGTCCCAAAAACTTAAGCTGCCAATTCAAGAAAGTGCACTTTCTTCTCTTCAGCTTCAAGTTGGAAGCGCGCAATCGCTTGAAGAACTCCAGGATTTGCTGCAAATATTCCTGAAACGTGTGGCTGAACACTGTGATATTGTCAAGATATATAAACACACTCAGTTACATAAAATTACCAATGATGCGATCCATTACTCGTTGGAAGGTTGCAAGGGCATTAAAGAGTCCCTGCAGCATCCTCTTGGGTTCAAACAACTCTTGACTGTTGATTAAGGCGCGTTTATCCTGCTCCTCGGGGTAGAGCTCCATTTTCCAGTAGCCACTGGCTGAATCCATGGCTAAAAAGTATTATGAGCTGCCTAAGCGCTTTAAAGCATCATAAAGCATGACAAAGGGTACTAGTCCTTATTGGTAATCTCGTTTAGGTGGCAGTAGTCCATGACAACCCTATGGTCCCATCCATCTTGCGCACCAGCAACAAAGGAGATGCCCATGGGCTCTTGGATGGATGGATTAGCCCAGCTTCAGCTAATGATTGAGTTCTTGCACAATAGCCACATACTCTGTCTTTATATAGCGGTAAGCTTTAGAACTGAAGGGGATTGCTGAACCGTTGTCCATCTTATAGACCTCCCCTTTTCACAGGCCATAATCGGTGGGGCCAGTGCTAAAGATGTCATTGAATTCATCCAAAGGTTCGTCCAATTTCTTCTGCTGCTTGAGGGTACATTCCCAAACCTGAGTTTGTTGAAATCTCTGAATGCATGTATGGACTCGATATCTTGGCAACTAGTCATGCATGCCAGTGCCACAATTTCCCCTTTTAGACTTTGACCAAATGGGTGATATGCTCCTCAGAACAATGTTTAGCTCTCCAGAGTAAGTAGTATCATAGAATCCTGGTAACACTCTGGGTTCTTGCTCTCAGATTCCACCTCAACTGTACACTTCTAATATCGTGTCAGGAGGAATCATAATGCTAATTGACAAGGTCATTATTCTTTGGTACCCTGGTCAAATTTCTATTCCTTTACTTGCACTCAAGAGGAGACTTTCTATAGAGCTCACGGTAGGCGGTATTTTTTAAACCTTTCTCCAGTAAGATGTAATAATTTGGATATATTGATTGGCTTGTTTTGACCAAGCAAGTACACTGTATTCTAGGGTTAACGTCCTCATCCTTGAACACCAGGGGGAGTTGGTAGCTCAGAATGCTAACCGTGCTTGTAGTGAAGTTAATACTCGCCCCAAACTCCAGAAGAAACTATCTCATGATCTGTAAATCTTAATGTCATTGTCCAACACTATTGAGGGTTCTGTCAGTACCATTGCCCAAATCTTATAAGAAAGGAAGAATAAGCTCCTAAGGCACGGGTGATGTCAGGTCCTGGGGTACAGTAGTTTACATTGAAATCAATGTTGAGCATAAACTTGAGCTTCTTCATAAATTTGGAGGTGATACTGTTCACTGGAGCCCCAGTGTCCTGTAACACCAGTACATGCACCTTCTGATTGATAACCTCCACCTAATTACTCTCTTGCCAAAGGGGCTTTCAGTGGCCAGGACTTCAGTGGCAGAGTCCTTAAATTACTTCAAAGTAACAGCGTTTGTATTGGCCCTGGTATTGTCTTCACCATCCAGTACCATATTATTGAAGGTAGAGGCGACCAACTGCTCTCCTTCTTCAATAAAATTGATCACTCAGGCAGGCTTATTCAATTGGGCCAAATAGGTATTATTTGATACAGATCCATCAACACCATGAACTCTCAATCTAGCCGGTACAGCCACTGTGCTGGGAGCCCCTAAAAATGGTAACCCACACTAGCTAAGCCTTCATCTTCATGGTTATCTTCGCCCTCAGTGTAGAGATCCACCCAATTTATGGTGACAGGTGTGTTATTAAATTGGCGTTATGGTTAACAACCGCCATAAAGTTTTGCACAGGGTTACTCCCACTGAGCAATGGACGGACAATATGAAGATTGTTGGTCCCAATAATAAGTTTGATAAAATTAATGTAAACATGAAGCAAAAGCTTCAGTGACACCAATTTTTAAATTTATATAAATAGCAGATTCTTTCTAATAAGCTCTCTTCTTCCTACCAACATCCTCTCCCTCAGATTTCTTGTCATGTTTATATATTAATGACTTTGGTTGATTCCAAACTTTTGGCTTAGGTTATTCTTTTCCGCTGTATTCACATTTGGTTCATCCTCATAACTGAGAGGCTCTGACAGAGCCTAATATTTTTTTAAATTCGCTTTTGCCTTAGTTTTAAGCGTTCTAGTAAATATTTGTCATAAATTAACATCTCTTTATTGTCTTATTTGGAGGCAATCCCTTAAATATCTTTTCTGGGCTCAGTATTGCCTTAAATTAAGTCGCTCAAATATTCTAACCCTATTGAGTCACTTCTGGCAAATATTATCCATTTTGTTACAACTATTTAGCGCTTATTGTCCATTCATATCAAAATATCAACAAGGTGTGTCCTCTTTAGGAGTTTGCTTCTTGTTTCAGCTGTAACTAAAGGACAGGATCATGCAAAGTGTCCAGGTTGGTGAAAATCATGCATTTGATATGAGACGTGACAAGCGTTCAGGCGGGATGTTGTTATTCTCCTTGGGCTTTTTCAACCTTATTGTTGGCAACATAAATGGCCTTACTAAATTGATAAGGGGTGGTGTAGGTTCCATTAGCTTAAAATCAGATCAGCACATCCTTTGTACGTCAAAAGGCGCCTTTTTAGTATTTTAAGGGACAACGCACCCTTAACCGCCAAAGTCATGTGCATCATAAGATTAGGATGCATGTCCAGGGAGCTTAACAAAACGTTTTGGTGATGGGCAGATCCATTGTTCCTATTGTCCATAACTGCTGGGCCTTAAGGTAGAAATAGAAGAGTAATTTGCAACTGACTTATTTTTGCCCATCTTCATCAACAGGAACCCTTGTGTTGGGATTTTTCCCCATATTTCCAGCTGGCTAGATTACCAGGAATCTCTAAGGGATAATTCTCTAATGCGAGGTGAATTGGAAATTAGTTGACCCTGATTTCAGGGTAACTATGTTTTGGGGATTTTAGGTTATTCTCCTAGTCAGATCCATTGGGGGATTGATCCAGATGAATGCTTAAGATCTCATCGGGCAGAGTTGCTGATGAAATAGGGGCATTTGATAGTTGATTAATATCAGGTGTACCAACTGGGATTGGTTGGGTTTCATCACAGACTGAACAGGAAATTAAGACGTAAGTTTCAAGGCGAGTGATGCCACCTGCAACTAGCAAATTGATCAGTTGGTTTGTGATCTGCCTTGATAGGTAACAAGTCCCATTACCTAAGCAGGTTGCTTGCCAAATATGGTTGGTTTGCTTGGATCAAGAGGAAAGTGTTAGGGACACGTTTTCTGACTCTTTCCATTTTTAGGTCTCAAGGATATTCAACAACGGAATCCTAGCCAGAACGGGGAAGACCATTGCTGCTGAGATGAGGATGGGTGATTCAGTGGCAACAGCTGCCATTTTATTGAAGAGATGTCAACTGAGGGTTGGGCGCTGAATCCCCACTATAAATTCTCTAAAATTTTCAAATAATAACAAACAGTATTTCCCAGAACAGTAAAGTATAACAGAGTATACAGTAAATATACTAACTTAGTAAACTTTATCAGCATCCAGTTGTTCTATTCTTTCTCAGGGATATTATTGCTGGTTGCAATAACTTGGAGACTCTTTAAGGAAAAGACTACAGATCTGAGTGGAGATCCATAGATTAAGCAGAATCAAATTGTGAATGGTTGCTGACTGTGTGTCATAATGAAGAAACTGTCAACAGGAATCTACAAGAAGATCAGGTTAGATGGTACGAGGGAAAGAATCCCTATTTTGAGACATCACAAGTATTTTAAGTGGAAATACTGGCCGAGCATGGGTTGAGATATAGGACTTCCATCCAACTACAAATAATAGTTGTCATACTTTTATCAACCAATTGTATCAACTATCACACAACGCGGACAAATTACACAAAAACCCGAACCTGTGCAAGTAATAAGTTTATAGGGGTTATTGCCAAAAGTAATCAAACCTATAAATTTTTACAAAGTGGTGCTCACTACAGGGATGTAGTTGAGTAGAAAAACTTAGAATGATGTCGTATAAAGATGAGCTAAGAAAGCTATGGATGGAGTTAGACACCATTAATCAAAATGCCCTAAACTCAGCGGATATTGAGAACTTGCAGCCTTTCAAGAAAGAGTTGCCAAGATGGAGGAAGGGATCAATAATGTCGTGAGTTTTGGGAATAAGTTACTTTTAAAGTAACGTCATTAAAGATTAAAGAATGGGACTTAATTTTATAAGTCTTATTTCAGAAAATAGAGCATGAAGCAGATCGCATTCATTTAAGAGCTTTCAAAGATGATATTGCTAAATGATCAAACAGGCTGAGGAGCTAAAAACTCACAAATGTGATTGTGAGCCATATGTGGCAACCAATGCCAAAGCAAGAACCCCTCATATGATAATTGGGAAGTCAAAGACCCCAAGCAACATGCCACCCACTTTTGCCACTATTTCAGAGATGACGTCCATAATCACTCTCCAAGTGAGCTGAGTAGCTGAACCTAAAGAGGCGGGTAGAGAAACTTTGGAGGAATTCAAGACAATGCCAAAATTGCTGACTTTACATCAGTACAACGCCCCAGCATTTTTCCAACTGTTTGACATGACTATATATGGATACGGTGATTGTTAAAAGGCATTGATGGTGATGAATTGCCTAGACACCAATTGCCAAAATCTAGTATTGCCCCATCTGGAGAGGGACAGCTGGTCGTACATGGAGGCCAAAGCAGCCATTATGAAGGAATTTGGGAGCCTGAAGCGCATGTCAAAGTGCAAACAAGAGTTTTTAACACAATTCCATAAAGATGAATCTCTAGCAAGCTTTGCGGATTTTTTCTACTGGGAATTGCAAATCCTGGTTGGAGCAAAGGTACTGGATGACTTTGATGCCAGAATTGCATTACAAGCGGCCCTTTGGCCCTAATGCAATTTGCACTATATGATGTCTTCCATGTTTGTGACATAAATCACTACCTCTCATATGGTAGATAATTTGAAAATCTTGGGAGCAACCTTTGATGCCCCAAACAGAAGTTTCAAATCCAATCCAGTATGAATTAAAATCCCACAAAGGGGACGAGGGTGCTAAAGAGATGAACAACTGAACTGTGCTGGGGAATAAGCTCAAAGAGTTCAGATGGATTAATAAGAAAGAGAAGGTCTGTTACTAATGCATAGGGAAGGGACATTTCACTGTAAATTGCAAGAAGTCAAAGGATCAAATTAATGTGGTCCAAGCAAAAGAGCCTGCAGCTGCAAAGGAGTCAGGAAAAGGCCTACGGCTAAGATGAGGAACAGTCTAGAGCTGTGGAAAAGCCTGTTCCTCCTGATATCATGCATGAGGAAGTTGACATCAGGATCTGTTTGTTGATGAAGACGTGCAGGATCAACTGTATCAAGTGGTTAATTTGGACGTGAATGCAGTAACAAGATCTGGGGCAAAGGGAATCGACCCCAAGATAATCAAGAAACTTGACTGGCTGTATTCCTGACAACTAGAAGACAAGATCTGAGCTACATATAATCCCAATGAATTGACCAAAGTTCATACAGATGAGGCAAACCTGCTGATCCCCCTCAGTGCGATAAATGAATCAGTTCCTGATTTATTGGCCCAAATCATTCACACCCTCAATTTGGCTAATAACGCCACTATACATTCAGTAAACACTATCTTACAATAAAAAATAACAAGAAAAGAGTTCCCAAAGGACCGCTGAACCATTAAGCTATTATGTCCTAAGGATTAGGTCAAGTCCAAAAAAAGGACCTCTGAACCATAGAAAACTGGTAGGTTTAAGAATACCTAGGATCCCGTTTGGTGGAAAAATTAAAAAGTTGGACTGATGAACTGAAACAAGTTCAAGTCCCATGGAAATAGAAGAAAAAAAATAAAATATTGATAAAAATATTGGAAAAAATTAATTAATTAAAAACCACATAGAAAACTTTTCTTTCTCATTGCAATCACTTTTGCAACCTATTCAATTCAAGACTGAATCTAGTTTGATAATCTCACAGAGGAGATTAGTCTGCACACATGTCAGGGAGCAGTTGGGCAAGTAAGGTAAGAGGAGCAGGTGGAAGGCCCGCGGCCTCCAACGTTCAAAAACGCCCCAGAGAAACCGGCGGAATAGACAAAAATTTTAAAAAACTGGCGGTCACTATTTCCCCAGAGATACTCACATGGCAAGCACGATGCAACCAGTACATCAATACGCCACACTCCCAGCCACTTTCGTCGGTGGAATTTGGAGTCTGCGTGTTTCTGGACATCCAACAAATGGCCTTATGGGAAAAATTTTGTGAAGATGTGCACACAATTTTCCTGACTGTGGTGTACGTCGCACCTCACTCCATGTCACGCGGTTGGCTGGACCTAGGTTTTGAAAGCAAAAAAGCAGCAGATGAGGCTGCAGTGGTACACATAGTGGTTGACCTCCCCGAAGGGCAATGGGTCATTGAAACCAAATGTACCAGATGGATAAAATCAAACCAAATTTCCTCATGTTTGACTTTTTGCCTACTACGGTAAAACGTGACATTTTGGAACAACACTTGAAAGATGGTCTCGCCATATATGGCGAAATACAATCTTTCAAAATGCAACGCTTCATGCTGATACCACACCTGTGCACTGGCAAAGCCATCGCAGTCCTGACCCCAACTGAGGAGATCATGAAGGACCTAACCCAGATCCTGCACTCCACTTTTATTGATATCACAGGGCATACCACCCACCCATTCCAGGTGACTGTGGACAGCGCGCCCCCCATTTGCACCCACTGTGACACATTCGGCCATAAGGCGCACACATGCCCCACCAAGGAGGGCGTCACATTCCAAGAGCACCCCTCGGCAGCTATGGCTAGTGGAGAGGTGCACTACAAACCAACCGCAAGCACCAAAGAGGCTTTCCTGTGGGGAGCACAAGGTTGCTACCTACTGGTAAAGCCTATCTCCCCGCAAGAGTGGAAGAAGGCCAAGCAGGCCCACAGGG
The DNA here is from genome assembly GCA_022478985.1 of Massospora cicadina. NCBI lineage: Eukaryota > Fungi > Entomophthoromycota > Entomophthoromycetes > Entomophthorales > Entomophthoraceae > Massospora > Massospora cicadina. The sequence goes on along the minus strand of JAKSZP010001899.1, from coordinate 9,029 downwards.
CTGCAGCCAAGGAAGCGGCCAAAGCCACCACCGCTATCCCACACTCACAACGCCAGGAGGACATGGAAACCTTTGCGGCGGAAGCAACTCAGGAATCCATCAACCAATCAGATTGGGAAGCCCATGCTGAGCAGGCCACTCAATCTGAGGATCCAATGGGGGATTCGATCTCACCCAATTGTTGCACCCAAGCTCCAGTCAAAACTTAATTGGGACTTATCCCACCTAAAAAAATTTTTTTTGACCTGCTCAATGGTGCACCAAACTCATCCGCACCACAAAAAATTCGTCCAACGTTGGGAAAACAAAAAGTGAAGGCTAAAGCCAATGCAACTCTTTCTGCAAAAATTAACAAAAACCCTGATAGCGTTGCTGCCAACACCCACACTGCTGTGAAGGCCCATGGGGATCTAGAGGAGGCTGGTGGGCCTGGGTGCTCATCCCCACGCACCTAAGGTGCAATGGGGGAAACCTTCACTTTAGGGATGCTGAATATTGCTGGACTCAAGGCCTCCCCATCCCGGGCTAGGAAACTGAGTTTTTTACAACACAATTTACCCGTGGATATCCTGGCCATCCAGGAGTCCCACTGTCCACAAGGTTCCGAGGAAGCTTGGAAAACAATGCTCCTCCCATCCCTATCCTTTTGGTCGAAGCACTGTGGGGTGCTAATTAAGAAAAATACTTTTTCAAATTTTTATCTTCAGAAACATTCCTTAATGGCTGAGTTCTCGTTGTCACTTTCTCGTGGGCTCACGTAGTGCAGGCAATCATCAACATCTAAGCCCCAAATGGTGCACACGAGCGTCAGGAATTTTTCTCATTGGTCAAATCCTTCCTGCTACCCCCAGACTCTTTCCTAGTTAGCAACATGAACTGTTGGCTAAACACACCAATGGACCAGTGGCCTTCCTCACCCCACGCCCCCCAAGGTCATGTAGAGCTGCACGTTCTAAAGGCCACCCTCAGGTTAATGGATGCACTGCTGTGACATGCCCCGCTGCTCAAAAACATGATGCGTCCCCACATCCACAATGGTTAACTAAGGTCCATGACCTGCATCGACCTTATCCTAACGCTGGCGAAATTCCAACCCCACATCTCCCACTTCAAAACAACAAAAATGTAATTCTCTGACCATCAACTGGTCTCGATAACCTACCACCTACCTGTCACAGCTGCTAAGGCCCCACACTGGTGCAAAATATGCCCCTCCGAGCTCATGTTGCCAGGATTTTCCATGTGGGTGGAAGTGGCAACTTTGGCAAAAAAGTTTGTTGCACCATTTTGCGCGGACCCCATTTCCACATGGGCAACTTTCAAAGATGACACCATCTGCCACTCTTGCCATCTCTCCTCCAGATGCTCATGAGCCACATCAGTGGTCATTTCGCGCGCTCTGGCAGAGCTGGCACACCTGGAGTCCAACATCCCAGCTACAGGATACAGCTCTGCATGGGGCTGGAAGTGGGCAGAGGCAGCCGCCCACCTCAACGCACTCAAAAGGCAACACAAACATTAGGTTTGTGTTCAGTACAGGGCCACATGTATCGCTAAAGGTGACAAGTGCACCGCATACTTCTTCAAAAAAAATTTTGCACCATGCCAGAGTGTGACCTGCACACAGGTGCGAAGATTGGATGATTCCATTGTGGATACACCAGCCGAAGTGGCAATCAAAACACAAAGTATTACTCCAAGTTGTACCGATCTGATCCAATTCAGCCAGCTGAAGTGGCAAAATTTCTCAACTGAGCCCACATCTGCACCATTTTCTGATACCTGAAAATAGTGAATTTAATTACTCTGAACGAATTATGGACAGCCATTCGCGGTGTGCCAAATCAAAAATGCCCAGGCCCAGATGGCATTCCATATGAGTTCTACAAAAAGTATTTCAAATATATATCCCCATTGCTGCTCGCCTCACTTATCTAAAGCCTGTTGGAAACGTGCCTCCTACCAGGAGGACATGAGGCCTTTACTGTCACACTCTTCAAGAAAGGGGATAGGCTTGACTTAGCCAACTGGCGCCCCAATTCTCTAACAAACACAGACACCAAAATTTTAACAAAAATTATGGCTAACCGTTTAGGGACTGTAGTATCTGCAACCATCTCCCCAGAACAATTCAGTTTCATACCCAGAAGGTCGATTTGGGATAACTTGCACTCTGTGGCTAATGTATGTCAATCCACAGCCTCTGGGGCACTTGTATTCTTGGACCAACAAAAGGCCTATGATAGAGTAAGCTGGGAATACCTCAGGGCCTGCCTTCATCAATTCCGCCTACCCCCTCGCTTCATCAACTGGGTGATGCTGCTCACGGAATCTGCAACAATGGCAGTACATGGCCCTGGCTTCCTAGTGGAAGTAGTCCGCCCCCAAAGGGGCCTGCGACAAGGGGACCCCCTCAGCCCACTCTTATACAACTTCAGCCTTAACCCACTACTGCGAAATGTGAATGCCCAACTCACTGGGGTCCATGTGCCAGGCCAAGCCCCAGTCAAGATAATGACATTTGCAGATGATTGTGTGGTTGGGGTGTCTAATAATCAAGATGCATGCGCGCTTGAAGCTCTCATCCAGGAGTATTCCCGGGTAAGCAATGCGGCACTGAATGCTTCCAAAACTGAAATCATCCTCCTTGGTCAGTTTCAGAGCTGCTGGACCCCAGCAACTAGTTTACAACCGGCCCATCTGCTCGCCCAAATCCTCGCCCTACTAACTCAACACACACCGCCCCACTGATGCTCCCCTTTGCCCCACGTTCTACCATAGGACCGGTACACCATCTGGGCGTGTGGATGGAGGCAGGCGGATACGCATCAGCAGTAATGGAGTGCTGTATTCTGGACAACGTGATGAAGCGAATCGCCTCTCTCAGAGCCCACCCTACTTCCCTTACTGGCAGGGTTGTTTTAGCCAACTCTATGCTCCTCTCCAAAGTCTGGTTCGAAGCCCACGCCATCCCCTTCTCCCCAAGCTTCTTTAGTCCTTGTATGCCCTGCTGCAAGGATGGCTTTGGTCAGGCCGCCCTCCTCCAGTACAACTAGAGGTCATGTTTGGCCCTCATCATCATAGTGGCATGGGCCTACTTAACTTCAAAGCTCATGCTGCCAAGATCTTGGGTACCTGGATTGCAGCCGTCACCGCCCCTACACTCCCCTCCCAACACTGGTCCCGCGCAGCCCACTCCAACTTCTCCTGCGCCTTAGGCCTCAACAATCCATCGAACCCCCACTCCCTGATGAAATACCTCGCATCACACACATCGTCCACAGGTCCTCACAGGACTAAAACCCATTACAAACGAATCCTACTCTCCATGTGGAGTGCAGAGTGGAGAATTTGTATTAGTGGACATACAACCCAAAGAGGCCGCCCCTCTCCTCAGTTCACACAAGAGGTACAGGGGCTACCCATCCATGATGGCGTGATCCCCATTCGGCCCCATGTCCTTTCCAGGGGGGAATACCTGTACATGATGGACATTCCTTACTCCATTGAGACCCAAAAAACTATCTGTAAATACGTACACCATCCTCTGTTGCAGCCTCAGGTCCGCTCCCATGTGTGGCGCTGCCTGAGGTGGGTGTATTGTACAGCTGAGCGCTCTAATGCTTTACACTCATCCTGTGTCATGTGTGGCCAGTCTGGAACGCTGTTCCACCGACTGGAGAAGTGCCCTACCTCTAAAGTGATATGGCGCGAAGTTCAACGTCTGCTGGGCCAGGATCAAACGCATCCCTTCAGTCTGTCAAGAGATATGTTTGACCTATCAATGGCCCCCTCTCTTCCACCCTACCCCCGTGCTTTGGTGGTTGCAATCGCCATATGGACCATCCACACGATTGTCTTAGATGCCATCGCAGGCTCCACCCCCACCCTCCCAGAAGCTGTCCACAGATTCCAGTTTCATTTGGTGTACCACTTTCAAGTGTGGATGTTTGGATACCTCCCACCACGTCGCCAACAGCTGGTCTCCTCCTGGTTCCCAGTCTGGCTCATCAAATCAGACCCCTTCCTCCACACGTGTTCAGTTATGGCTACGGCCCCTCCACACGTTCCCTCCCCCTCCCCATAAGTGGCGTTCCCGCTGGCAATAAGAGATAGCATCGCTTCTCTGGGGTGCCTTCCCTGATACTAAGTTTTGTCTCTTCTGAGTCATATTCGGAAGTGTCCGTCCCATGGTCGGCCTTCCCCTCAATAAATCTAAAAATATAAAAAAACCACATAGAAAACCAATATATTTTTATAATTTCTTATTTCTATTGATTATTCTCAATTCAGGGATGATTCCGACTATGTCGCCTCTTGGGGGAGGGAGGATGTATTTCAGTAGGAGTGAATAACCAATGAAATCTATGTGAGATTGGACGCTAGTGAGGGCTAAACCTACACAAAACTAAGTTTGTTGAGCGGATGCAGATCCCTGAGAGAAAGTGACTAGGGAAGGGAAATTGAGATGTCAGAAGAAGCTAAATGCAAAACCCTGGAGTGGGGATGGAAGCAACAGTACAAGAGGAGGTATTCAGCAAATAACCCCTAGTAATCCAGATATGGTACTGGAGCCAGAAGATTAATCTTGAGCGCTTTCCAGTGGGCTTCATCAAGAACACCGGACATATGGCCTGGCAACAAACAAGGAATAATAGATGGGGTTGCCTAATCATGCGCCCAAATAAAGCCATAAGCGTTATACTGGTGGGACATGTCTAAAATGATATAGTTGTGCTTAGAGAGAATGGCATCCTGCAAGCAATGACTATGAGCTTCTCAGAAGCTGAAGCAGAAAGAGCAATGGAAGTCAGGAGAGACTGGAACTTTGTGGCCCAACTTCAAAGAACTTGGCCATCAAAGCAAAGAGAATAAGCAGCAATATCCTGATCTAGGATGTTCTCAAGATCAGAAGAATTCAGCGCTATGAATAAAGCCTTAGTGACTTGGCCCCTTAATTCTGCATAGGGAAGTTCAAAATTAATGCTGTTTCTTATGGTGAGTTTGGTGGCCAAGACAGCTGGCTTGTAATATTGACTGAGTTGGAAGAGGAACTTTGGAAGCAAGTCTGACCTGGTGAGAAAGGAACAATCAAGAGCGAAGGGCATTATTTCAGGAGCATCAATGATAATGTTAGACACATCTATGAATGGAGTAGAATACACGAGTGTTTTGAAATCTAACTCTGGAATCAACTACAGAGGAAGAATTGGCTGCAAGTCATTTGAAATGATTACTAGCCTGGTTTCAGAAGGGTAGGTTACCATTTATGTAATTCCACTGAAGGACTATCTGCTTGAACCAAACTAGGCGTATGAGTCCTGGAAGAACCATAGAAGAGGTTCCATCACGCAGCCTGACTCATCTGCTGAAAGAGCTGAAGATCTTGATTAAACAAACTGTTGAGCATCTTTTGGTACCTCAACTCAGAGTTTGACATATGAGCTGGATGAGACAGGGGATTTCAGACTTATATTGATAGTTGAAAGTATACACTCTGAAATCAATTAAGATCCAATTTTTTTAAAAATTAATCTCAAAATTAATGGGATAAGCTCTCCAGAGAATAATTAATAATGATATGAGCCAAGAGGTTATGAAAAGAAAGTAACAAGGGCGTACATATAATGAGCATTCTTAATTGGGTCACAAAACAAACATTGATGGCAAGAGTCTCCTGTCGAGGATGAGGAGAAAATCAGGAAATCAAGGACGCTGGACCAAGAATTCTGGATATGACAGCGGGTCATATGCCCTGATGAGGGGAAAACTGGATCTCAGGATTAATATTGTCACAAGTAAATCAAACAGCCCGGCATGACAGTAGATCATGGGGACTGCGCTCTGAGTAGGCGGTAGTGAGGAGGAAGAGGAGGAGAGCCACATGCCAAAGGTCGTCCTGAGCAGCGTTGAGTGCTGGTGATTGTATTCCGCTTGAGCAAATGAAGTATTTGACAGCTTGTCCAAAGTGGTGTTCTCCTGCCCTGGTCCTTTTCTCACTGAAAATCTAGGCAAGAGGGGATTTGTTGTGATTTTTGCACATATTCCCAGCTGACTATATTACCAGGAATCATTAGGAAATAATTCCCTAATGCGAGGTGAAATGGAAATTGGTTGACCTTGATTTCAGGGTAACTATGTTTGGGGGATTTTAGGGTATTCTCCTGGTCAGATCTGTCGGGGATCAATCCAGAAAAACGCTTAAGGTCTCATCGGGCAGAGTTGCTGATGAAATAGGGGCATTTGATAGTTGATTAATATCAGGTGTACCAACTGGGATTGGTTGGGTTTCATCACAGACTGAACAGGAAATTAAGACGTAAGTTTCAAGGCGAGTGATGCCACCTGCAACTAGCAAATTGATCAGTTGGTTTGTGATCTGCCTTGATAGGTAACAAGTCCCATTACCTAATCAGGTTGCTTGCCAAATATGGTTGGTTTGCTTGGATCAAGAGGAAAGTGTTAGGGACACGTTTTCTGACTCTTTCCATTTTTAGGTCTTAAGGATATTTAACAACGGAATCCTAGCCAGAACGGGGAAGACCATTGCTGCTGAGATGAGGATGGGTGATTCAGTGGCAACAGCTGCCATTTTATTGAAGAGATGTCAACTGAGGGTTGGGCGCTGAATCCCCACTATAAATTCTCTAAAATTTTCAAATAATAACAAACAGTATTTCCCAGAACAGTAAAGTATAACAGATTATACAGTAAATATACTAACTTAGTAAACTTTATCAGCATCCAGTTGTTCTATTCTTTCTCAGGGATATTATTGCTGGTTGCAATAACTTGGAGACTCTTTAAGGAAAAGATTACAGATCTGAGTGGAGATCCATAAATTAAGTAAGATCAAATTGTGAATGGTTGCTGACTGTGTGTCAAAATGAAGAAACTGTCAACAGGAATCTACAAGAAGATCAGGTTAGATGATACGAGGGAAAGAATCCCTATTTTGAGACATCACAAGTATTTTAAGTGGAAATACTGGCCGAGAATGGGTTGAGATATAGGACTTCCATTCAACTACGGATATCATTCATCATGCTATTATCAACCAATTATATCAACTATCATACAATGCGGACAAATTGCACAGAAACTAAACCTGTGCAAGTAATAATTTTATAGGGGTTAATGGCTGAAAGTAACCAAACTTATTGATGTTTAAACTTGCAGCAAATTATAGACATCCTGTTCATTTTTAAGCTTGGAGAGTAAGGTGCTCTTGACTTCAGTCCAAGATAATTTAGGTCTCAAGCTCATGCAGAGGATCTCCTTAGCCTTGCAGCTCATGCATCCTTGTATGTGGTGAGACTTTTGCTAATCGCTAGTGCCATCCATGCTGTTTTGACTTTTAGAGGAAACAAGCGAGTGTCCCCTCTCCTGTGTGTACATGGTCATAAAATATGGTTTAATGTTTGGATCCTCATCAACAGGATTAGCGTACATCATGTTGGATGAGTACAAGTTCTGAACAGTTGTTGCTCAAATGTTTGAGTAATCCATGCATGTGCCTTCATTCAAACGTAAATTGAGTAGATGTAGGCTCCGGTATGGTGCGCATTTGTGGCTTCAGGTCTTCAATACTCTTGTCCATAGCGACCAGAATGTTGTCATGATGCTCCAAGCGCTCTTTATACTCATTAAGAGGTGATGTTTCGCCATTCTCTTTTTCAATCAGTACAAGTCCTCCTCAATGTTCTTGAGAGTGAGTTCCAGTTTGATGATTAGTGAGGGTTTTTTCACTATGGGTAATGAGGCAATTCTAGATCTTATAGTGGTCTCCTTAACACACTCATCATTAAGAAAATTGTGAACTTCAAATTCCATGGTACAGAGTCTAATATAGATGGTATCCTCCTCTCTCACCAGGAATTCAGAGGAATCCTCTCTGACCTATCAGTAATACACCTCTATATCTGTATCATCGCCAGTTTACTCAGAAGAACTATCATAATCATTGATAGGGCATGATGATGCCATTCCTGTAGTGAGCTTCAAAATCAGCACGCCGACTTCAGATCATTTAACTTTAGAGGCTTACTCGCTGCTCAGGAGATCTATTCCGCGCGGATTAGGCACCAGACAACCTTCAATAACATCACAACAGTTAGAACTAAAAACCTTCTTCAGATGCTACCATTGGTGCATCAACTGATTGGTTAACTTAATTGCGCTCATGGCAAACTTCCTGATACTCTAGGGCTTTATTGACATATATTGTCCTTCATGACTCGATGGGAAACTTTCCACCTCTTCTTTGGCGTTATCAGCACCAAGGTATCTTTTAAAGAGTGCTTTCTTCAATAAAGATGAATCCCGAACTGGCTAATGGTATTTACTACAGATAGGTCAATCCTATACTGGATACTGACAACTACTAACTTGATAAAACACAAGTTAAAGCAAAAAGGATAATCCTAAGATTATATAAAAATGTTTCCTATGAAAATAAAAAGTGAAGTTTAATATACTTCTGGGGGAAACCCAAGATATAGTTGAATTTGATATTGTAAAATATACTGAAATAGTGTTTTGATAGGAGGATTTTCATAATCTTATAGTCAGACGGCGTCTGACTGCTGCTTTAGCTTCTTCACTCATTTGCAATTCCTGTATTTGTGAGCTCCATCTCGCGCTGGTACCCCAAAACCTGGATGTTCAGGGGCCTTTGTGCTAGGTCCCACTTCTGGGATATGGCTCATTGTACTGGTTTTAAAATGGGTTAATTGCTAAATCTAGTAATATGGATCTCAATATTGGTTTTGATTGAAAGCACTCCTACGATGCTTCTTGCATTGTGGCTTCAACTCGCTCTGTAAATTGGATGACTTCCCAATTTGTTAATATGCTCATTTGTACTTATATGTAAGTCCTGGGAACATCCCCTGTGTTAATCAGGCTCTTTTCCTATTTCCGAGTAAAAAGGTACCAAAGAGGGTGGCTGTACCCCTCATTACCCAGGGCGACCTCGCCCACATGGTAGACAAGCGCTGGATAACAGCCCTCTTTGGATTCCTCCCCCA
>JAKSZP010001898.1:0-55519 GCA_022478985.1 Massospora cicadina | reverse complement strand
TTGTTTTGCCTCAGAATATTTTCCCTCATTCTGATAGGCCAAAGCCTATCTTTCCTAATTTGGATGACTAAGCTTTTTGATATTATAGCCCTAAATTCCCATGGCCCCAATATTTGAACTAGTTTAAATATGAAATACTAGTATCAATTAGGGGATCTTTTTCTGGCTTGCGCCACACAAATATTAGTAAAAATAAAAAACTTTAAAAAAGCGTTTATATTTACTTTTATTTTTTATTTTAGAGGTAAGTTTTATATATTTTGAGAAATATTTGTGGCATCCATCGGTGGATTCCACATGGCACCCATGCCAGTAATCTCATTTCGTCCTGATCAGCAGATTTTTACCAGTATTGACCTTGTGAATCACATCTCTTGTGCATCCCAAATCATGGTCATTTTTGGGCAAATACTCTCCGATACTTTTCAACAATTCAAGCACCTCCTCTTGCTGGCTTTTCTAACAGATCAGTGAGCTGCTCTTGATCAACCAGTAGGTTGATGCTCTCAGTTACCCTAGCCAATAATTACATCTCATTGAGAGTGGAATTTCCTCCATCTGGCTGTCAGGGTTTCTCATTATTTCTTGGTTCTGAAACTCATAGACCATAAAATTGATATTTTAATATTTTATATATTTTTTTGTATTTTCTTTTGCAATGGGACTTGCAAACTACAAAAAGGTTAAGAGGTCCTTCTTTTCCCCTTCATCCAAACTGGGTCCTAGGTACTTAAATCTACCAGTTATCATGGTTCAAAATCTTATCCTCTTAAGATTTAACCAACCATTTGGTTCAGTGGTCCTCTTCTAGGACTTGACCAAAATCACAGGACATAACCATTTAATGGTTCAGAGGTCCGCTGGGAACATTGCAAATATTTTCTCTTAGGCTCAATACTTCCAATTAGTATTGACCTTCACTATATGACAGCAGCGCTGTTTCCTCACATATAGGCTACTCTTGCTAACTTTTTGGCAATTCTCTTGAATATTAGGCCTTTAACCCCGACTGGTTATTCATCCAACAGGTCCTAATTTCATCCCTTATTTTGGCAACTGATGCTTTGGATCCTCATATCTCATTAGCCAACAGTTTCGTCCAATTGTCCAAATTGTTTTTCTCCTGAAAACGATTTTCTGCCTTTATGGCTATCCTTAATTACACAGGTTGTTCTGGCCTCGTTAGCTTCATCCAATTTCTCCTGAATTAATGAACTCGTCTCCAGTAACTTCTGATCATTGGTTAAGTGTTATTGATTCAAATAAGTTTTCTCCACTATCTTGGCTTAATCATTTCCTGTTTTGTCTTCATAATTTCATTGGTATGGCAATCCAATTCTCTGGATTGATTGCTTCCTATTTCATTCAATGCCTCATCTAAACACTCACTCCTCAGGACTATTTAAAGCAGATCCAATTTCAACCTGAGTTGATCCTTCTGATACTCTTCATCTCAAGTAGATATCCGGTGGAACTGGTTTCCTTGCAGCACTAGATATTCAATATCTAGGCTGCAAGTCCTTTTCTCTGAACTTGAGTATATTCCTTTTGCTTCACTCAGAGCTCCACTGCTGATCTGGGTGAACGCCACTGAACATGATCCTCTTTACGTTCTATCTTTGTTACTTCCTTTGGTAACTTATTTCCAAAATTGGAAAAATCTTCATAGAACATCATTTTCTATATTCTTCAACTCAACTACCCCTTTATTAAGCACCAACTTGTAAAAACTTACTCTAGGTTGATTATTGGCCATCAACCCAGTAACCTTTTTACTGCACAGGTTCAATTTCCTCATGCACTTTGTCATGTTGTATAGAATGTATTAATCAATAATATTATGGAGACTATTATCCATAGTTGAGATTGAACTATTATTCAGCCCAACGCTCAGCCAGTATTTCTGATTAAGTACTCTGTAAGTCATACTCATAGGGACATGTTCTCTATACTTTTGTCCACCTGATCTTTGTTAAGATACCCCGGTGACAATCTCTCTAGGCCCAGCACACAGTCAGCAGCTATCCCTAATTGTGGTTCCTTCATCTCTAGATCCCCAATCAGACCTTTACTCTTCTCTATGAGAGTCTTCCAATTATTGCTTTCTGCAATAATATCCTTGAGATAGAATGACACAATAGAAGCTGATAGTCTAACTATACACCAAATTGATACTATAACTGTAAAGTACTTGTTATCTTATAGCTAAGTTTTCTAAATTTTGTTTTGAGTTTTTTTATTATAGTAAATCCTAGAAAACTATATAGTAGGGGATTCAGCTGTCTAACCCTCAGTTGACATCTCTTCAATGAAACGGCAGCCATTGCCATTAGATCACCCTTCCTTATCTTGGCAGCGATGGTCTTCCCCATCCTGGCTAGGTTTCTATCAGTGGACATCCTCAAGACCTCAAACAGAAAGAGTCAGAAAATGTATCCCTAACATTTTCCTCTTGATCCAAGCAAACCAACCATAATTGGCTAGCAACCTACTTAGGTAATGGAACTTGTTACCCATTAAGGCAGGTCAAAAACCAACTGGTCAATTCACTAGTTGCATGTGGCATCACTCATCTTGCAACTTGCTCCTTAAACTCCAATCAGTTGGTGTTAAAACCTGACCAATCCCAATTAGTACACTTGATAGTTAATTATTGATCAACTATCAGATGCCCCCATTTCATTGACAATTCTGCCCAACAAGATCTTAAGCATTCACTTGAATTAATCCCCAATGGTTTTGAACCAGGCAAATTGCCCAAAATCCCCCAAACATTATTTACCCAAAATTGTGGTCAACCAATATCCAATTCACTTTCTATAGGGAATTATCCCCTAGTGACTCATATTAATTTAGATGGCTTTAAATGTGGGCAAAATCCCAACACTCCTCTACTGCAATTGCATCTTTAAATATGAAATGATATGTACATACAACCCATTAATAAATACCTTAAAGTTTATACTGATCTAGTGGGGTGAGATTAGAGATGGCATGGGATATCCCTGGGTGGGCATCTCTTTAATCTATATGAAAAAAATCTAGGGGGTCTAGGGTCTCCACGGTTATCTTATAAATTGCTGGCTCAATTTATATAGTTTTTCACACCTATAGCAGGCATCCAGCGCTAGGTTTTGCATTCCATTTGAAAAAAATGGTTTAAAATAGATAAATTTTGGTAAAAAGTGTAAAAAAAACTCTTCCTGTGATAATGATATGAATTATTCTCAATTTAAACCAATGTTCCATTGAATAATAAATAACAAAAAAATTCAACTTAGTATTAAATATAAATTAAATTCAAATTGCGCTCAACTATTACCTTTTCAGATTTAAATCAAGTTGTTGATAAATTACTTATAAAGACTAAGATATAAGCGCCAGAGTTTACACCAATCTAGTAATGATAGAAAGGTTAAAGTTAGGACAGAATGAGATTATGAGAAAATTGTATAACTGATATGGTAAAATGAAAGGGTATTTTATAATATCAGTTATATAAATCTTTATGTAAAGTAAAAAATAAGAATTATAAATTTATTTAAAGTGGACATTGTCATGTTGTTGGGTGTTCATGTGGCCATTAGTTAATTACCTGATATCCTGGAGTTCTATATAGTTTATGGATGGTTTTAGATAGTGATAATGTGAAGTCTCTATTCCAGATCTGATATCATTAATTGGTGAATAGTAATGGTACATTAGTGCATATAGTATTTGATCTAGATAGTTGATAAGGTGGCTTAATTGAGTCAGAATTATCATGAACTGAAAATATACCAATTTTGAGTCAGTAGCTAATTTTCTGATGAATTGGTTTATCAGATTAGATAGCAACTATATTTAAACTTAAAACTTTTACACAAAGTTATATTTGAGTTCAATTTTATCTTTAATACTCTCTTTCAATATCTGATAGTTTATATCCTTCTTATATCTTCTCAATATTTTACCTGAAAAGCTGATGAGATTTTCTGTAAATTATAATTCTTATAACGCTTTTGGATTATATGACAAAAAGCTTTCCTTATAAAGCTTAATCACACATCTTTTAATTTAATTTATTGTGAGGAAGGCTAACCAGGGGATGGACACTTCCAAATGTCAACCCAAAAGAAACGAAACTTGGTATCAGGGAAGGCACCCCAGAGAAGTGATGCTCTCTTGTTGCCAGCAGGAACGCCACTATGGGGAGGGGGAGGGAACGTGTGAAGGGGCTGTAGCCACAATTGAACATGTGTGGAGGAAAGGGTCCAATTTGATGAACCAAACTGGGAACCAGGAGGAGACCAGCTGTCGGTGACATGGTGGGAGGTACCCAAACATCCACGCCTGAAAGTGGTCCACCAAATGGGACTGGAATCTGTGGACAGCTTCTGGGAGGGTGGGGGTGGAGCCTGCGATGGCATCCAAGATAATCGTGTGGATAGTCCACATGGCGATTGTGACCACCAGAGCATGGAGGGAAGGCGGAAGGGAGGATACCATGGATATAGCAAACATATCTCTTGACAGACTGAAGAGATGTGTTTGATCCTGGTCAAGCAGACAATGAACTTCGCGCCATATTACTTTAGAGATAGGGCACTTCTTCAGGCGGTGGAACAGCGTTCCATACTGGCCACACATGATGCAGGATGAGTGTAAAGCGTTAGAGCGCTCAGCTGTATGGTACACCCACCTCAGGCAGCGCCACATATGTGAACGGATTTGAGGCTGCAATAGAGGGTGGTGTGCATATTTCCAAATAGTCTTCTGGGTCTCAATGGAATAAGGGATGTCCATCATATCCAGGTAGTCCACCCTGGATAGGACATGGGGCCGAGTGGGGATCAAGCCATCTTGAATGGGTAGCCCCTGTACCTCCTGTGTGAACTGAGAAGAGGGGCGGCCTCTCTGTGCTTTGTCCACTAATATAAATTCTCCACTAAGCGCTCCGCATGGAGAGAAGGATTTGTTTGTAGTGGGTTTTAGTACTGTGAGGATCTGTGGCTGATGGGTGGGAAGCTGGATATATCATCAAGGAGTGAGGGTTTGATGGATTGTTAAGGCCCAGGGCGTGGGAGAATTTGGATCAGGCCGCGCGGGACCAGTGTTGGGAGGGGAGTGTAGGGGCGGTGATGGCCGCAATCCAGGTGCCCAGGATCTTGGCAGCATGGGTTTTAAAGTTGAGCAGGCCCATGCCACCATGATGACGAGGGCCAAACATGACCTCAAGCCGCACTGGAGGTGGGCGGCCTGACCAAAGCCACCCTTGCGGAAGGGCATACATAGATTTGAAAAAAAACCTGAGGAGAAGGCAATGGCGTGGGCTCCAAACCAGACTTTGGAGAGGAGCATAGAGTTGGCTAAAGCAACCCTGCCTGTAAGGGAAGTAGGGTGGGCTCTGAGGGAGGTGATGCGCTTCATCATGTTGTCTAGAATATGACTTTCCATTACTGCTGAGGCATACCCACCTGCCTCCACCCACACGCCCAAATGGCGGACAGGCCCTATGGTAGGGCGTGGTATGAAGGGGAGCACAAGTGGGGCGGTGTGGGGTGAGCAGGGAAGACGAGCATGTGTGCGAGCAGATGGGCCAGGCTGGGCACTGGTCGCTGGGGCCCAGCGGGTTTGATACCAACCAGGGATGATTTTTGGTTTTGGAAGCGTTCAGTGCAGCATTACTTACCTGGGAATATTCCTGGATGAGAGCTTCAAGCGCGCGTGCATCTTTATTATTGGACACCCTGACCACCCAGTCATCTGCAAACGCCATCATCTTGACTGGGGCTTGGCCTGGTAAATGGACCCCAGTGAGGTGGGCATTCACGTTTTAAAGTAGTGGGTCAAGGCTGAAGTTGTATAAGAGTGGGCTAAGGGGGTCACCTTGGCGTAATCCCCTTTGAGGGTGGACTACTTCCGTTAGGAAGCCAGGGCCACACACTGCCATTGTTGCATATTCTGTGAGCAGCATTACCCAGTTGATGAAGCGAGGGGGCAAGCGGAATTGTTGGAGGCAGGCCCTGAGGTATTCCCAGTTTACTCTATCATAGGCCTTCTGTTGGTCCAAAAATACAAATGCCCCAGAGGCTGTGGACTGGCATGCGTTAGCCACAGAGTGCACGTTGTCCCAAATTGACCTTCTGTGTATGAAACTGAATTGTTCTGGGGAGATGGCGGCAGATTCTACAATCCCTAAATGATTAGCCATGATTTTAGTTAAAATTTTTGTATCCATTTTAGTTAAAGAGATGGGCGCCAGTTGGCTAGGTCTAGCTTATCCCCTTTCTTGTGAGTGTGACAGTGAAGGCCTCTTGCCCTCCTGGTAGAAGGCGCGTATCCAGAAGGCTCTGGTTATGGGAGGCAAGCAGCAGTGGGGATATATATTTGAAGTACTTTTTATATAATTCATACAGAATGCCATCAGGGCCTGGGAATTTCTGATTTGGTGCACTGCGGATGGCTGACCAGAGTTCATTTGGAGTAATCAAATTCATTAATTCTGGGTATCAGGAAATGGTGCAGATGTGAGAGCCGAGGAATTTTGCCACTTCAGCCAGCTGAATTGGATCAGATCAGTATAACTCAGAGCAATACTTTTGTATTTTGATTGCCACTTCAGTCAGTGTATCCACGACGGAATCATCCAATTTCTGCACCTGTGTGCAGGCCACGCTCTGGTGTGGTGCAAAGAATTTCTAAAAAAATATGTGGTGCACGTGTCACCCTCTGTAATGTGTTTGGCCCTGTACTGAACACAAACCTAAGTTTGTGTTGCCTTTCGAGCGCGTTGAGGTGGGCAGCTGCTTCTTCCCACTTCCAGCCCCAAGCAGGGCTGTAGCCTGTGGCTGGGATATTGGGTTCCAGGTGTGCCAACTCTGCCAGAGCGTGCGAGATGATGGCTGATGTAGCTCATGAGCGTCAGGAGGAGAGGTGGCAAGTGTGGCAGATGATATCCTCTTTGAAGGCTGACCATGTGGAAATTGGGCTCACGCAAAACAGTTTAGTAAACTCTTTTTGCTGAAGTTGCTGATTCCACCCAAGTGGAAAATCCTGGCGATGCAAGTTTGGGTGGGCAGAGTTTGCACCAATGTGGGGCCTTAGCCACTGTGACAGGTAAGTGGTAGGTTATCAAGACCATCTGGTGGTCAGAGAATTTAATTTTTGTTGTTTGTAAGTGGGAAATGTGAGATCAAAATTTTGCCAGCATGAGGATAAGGTCAATGTGGGTAATGGACCTTAATTGGCCATTGTGGACATGAGGGCACATCATGTTTTTGAGCAGCGGGGCTTGCCATGGCAGCACATCTAATAACCCAAGGGTGGCCTTTAATTTGTGAAGTTCTATGTGACCCTGGGGGGCGTGGGATGAGGAAGGCTGACAGTCTGTGGGTGAGTCTAGCCAACAGTTCATGTTGCCAACTACAAAAGGGTCAGGGGGTAACGGAAGGGATTTGACTGACAAGAAAAATTTCTGACGCTCTCGTGCACAGGTCGGGCATAAATGTTGATGATAGCATGTGCCACTTCAGCCCATGAGATGTAACAATGAGGACTCAGCCATTGAAGAAGGATTCTGACAATAAAAATTTAAAAAAATTGTTTTTCCAAACTAGCACCCCACAGTGCCAACCAGAAGGATAGGGAAGGGATGAGCATGGTTTTCCAAGCGTCCTCAGAACCTTGCAGACAGTGGGACTCCTGGATGGCCAGGATGTCCACAGGTAGATTTTTTATAAAAAAAACTCAGTTTCCTAGCCCAGGACGGCGAGGCCTTGAGTTTGGCAATCTTCAACATCCCTAAAGTGAAGGCTTCCCCCATTGCACCTTATGTGCAAGGGGGTGGGCACTTGGGCCCACCAGCCTCCTCTAGATCCCTGCAGGCCTTCACGGCAGCATGGGTGTTTGCAGCAACACTATCAGTAGTTTTGTTAATTTTAGCAGAGAGGTTTGCGTTGGCTTTTGCCTTCGCTTTTTGTTTCCCCAGCATTAAAGAAATTTTTGCAGTGCGGATGAGTTTGGTGCACCAACGTTCAGGTCAAAAAAAAATTTCAGGTATGTTGGAGGCTAAATTGGTTTCAATTGGGGCTTTGTTGCAAAGATCAGGTGAGATCAAGTTGCCCATCAGATCTTCATATTGGGTGGCCCAATCAGCTTGGGCCTCCCAATCTGATTGGTTGAGGGATTTCTGAGTTGCTTCTGCTGCAAAGGTTTTAGTGTCCTCCTGGCATTGGGAGTGTGGGATGGCAGAGGCGACCTTGGCCACTTCCTTGACTGTGGCCCTGTGGGCCTGTTTGGGCTTCTTTTGCTCTTGAGGGGAGATAGGCTTTACTAGTAGGTAGCAGCCTTGTGCTCCCCACAGGAAAGCCTCTTTGGTGCTGGTGGTTGGTTTGTAGTGCACCTCTCCACTGGCCATGGCCGCCAAGGGGTGCTCTTGGAATGTGATGCCCTCCTTGGTGGGGCATGTGTGTGCCTTGTGGCTGAACGCGTCACAGTGGGTGCAGATGGGGAGTGCGCTGTCTACAGTTACCTGGAAAGGGTGGGTGGTATGCCCTTCAATATTAATATAAGTGGAGTATGGGATCTGGGTTAGGTCCTTCGCAATCTCCTCAGTTGGAGTCAGAACTGTAATGGCTTAGCTGGTGCACAGGTGTGACATCAGTGTAAAGCATTGCATCTTGAAGGATTGTATTTTGCCATATATGGTGAGACTAGCTTTCAGGTGCTGCTCCAGAATGGCACGCTTGACTGTAGTGGGCAAAAAGTCAAATGTGAGGAAAATTTGGTTGGATTTTGTCCATCTGGTGCGCTTGGTTTTGATGACCTGTTGCCCTTTGGGGAGGTTGATCACTATGCGCACTGCAGCAGCTTCATCTGCTGCCTCCTTGTTTTCAAAACTGAGGTCCAACCAACTGCGTGACATGGAGTGAGGTGTGACATACACCACGGTTGGGAAAAAAGTGTGCACATCCCCAAAAATTTTTCCCATAAAGCTGTTTGTTGGATATTCAGAAACACCCAGACACCATATTCCACCAACAAGAGTGGTTGAGAGTGCA
The DNA here is from genome assembly GCA_022478985.1 of Massospora cicadina. Classification (NCBI taxonomy): domain Eukaryota; kingdom Fungi; phylum Entomophthoromycota; class Entomophthoromycetes; order Entomophthorales; family Entomophthoraceae; genus Massospora; species Massospora cicadina. The sequence goes on along the minus strand of JAKSZP010001898.1, from coordinate 46,478 downwards.
GCGTGTTGATGTACTGGTTATATTGCACCTGCCAAGTGAGGATTTCTGAGGAAATAGTGACTGCCAGTTTTTTATTTTTTTTCTATTCTGCCAGTTTCTCCAGGGCGTTTTTAAACGTTGGAGGTCGCGGGCCTACCACCTGTGCCTCTTACCTTACTTGCCCAACTGCTCCCTAACTTGGGCGCAGATTAATCTCCTCTGTGATATTATCAAACTAGATTCAGACTTGAATTAAATAAGTTGCAAAAGTGTTTGCAACGAGAAAGAAAAGTCTTAATCACACATCTTATAAACATCTTATTATTCTCTTCAAATTGCTCTATATATATCATGAGCTTCATAACCCTGGCATATTTAAAAGCTAAAGTAAAACAATTGAATAATTTGATAATAAACCTTAATTGGTATCACATTATAAATCACTTTCAATGATAATATATCTCAATATAATTAAAGATTATTTTATGTGTATGCATCTTTTTTAGTGATAGTGGTACCCAACCCAAAAGGGGAGCCACCACACATCTTTATTTGCAAATGGGCCAAACATAGGGATTATTAGAAATAAAAAAAAAAATTGTAATATGGCACCTCAGCTAACAGCCTAGAAAGACATATTAAAAGGTGAGAAATCTTTGGAGAAACTTGTCTGGCGCACACTTTAGCTGGTGGACCATGGCAGACAACACTGGGGTAGGAGCATCAATGACATGAGGCATAAGGGAGGTATAATTTTGGGTTTTCTTTGTTGATGAAGTCAGCAGTGTCCATTGCCTCAACATATGGAGCAAGTGATGCTCAGCAAAAGTGATGAGAGCAGGCACACAAGTAAATAACTTGATGCACTAGCAGATTTCAGGATAATTGGGGCCAAACATTGAAGTTTTTGCCTCATCAATGCATGTGCAACTCATTCCAAAAGTGAGCTCCTCAATTTCTTATTTTGCATCTTCCTCAAAATCATGAGTGAAATTGGGGATAGGAATACCCTCAACAAGGGGTTACATTGCCCATGGAGTTGCTGACAGAGTAAGGTGTTGGTGGGAGCATCCATGGCTTTGACCGCCATTTTTCTTATATTTTATATAAAGGAAACCCATTTTATGGGCAAATAGGCAGGGCCACAATTTGGGAGGATTGATGAAAAATTTCTCTAAAAAATCTGACTTGACTTGGTACAGCCATTTGTTCTTATCAATCCATTTGAGAGCATCAAATGGATTGGATTCAGCCAGCACTGGGCCAGCCACTAGAATTGGGGCAGTGGTAGGAGCTGATTGGCCACATGCTGTTGACCATGGCGGCTCAGCTGAAACTGAATCAGCCATCAACTCAGGATTCAGTAATCTGGTTAAACTGTTTAACTTTTTGAAAAATTTAAATTTTGATTAGCTGCCACCTTGAAAGTGGCACCATAATTTGCTGAGGTTGGATCAGGAGGACTGAGCACCATTCAAAATTGAGATGAACTGGCCACTGACCTGATGCTGGAGGGAGGAGCAGTGGAAGTGGCAGAGGCAGAAGCCATAGGCACTTGTGCTTTGAGTAATTAAGCTCAAAGCATAAGGGGCAAATGGCATGGCCGTTCTTGATGTGCACCCAGAATGGGAGATTAGGGGTGGATCTGATCACTGTACGAGGGGGATTGTGAGTTGGGTGTTATGATGAAATGGGTGGATCATCACAAAGTCATGCAGCCCTGCCAAATGATTCTCTCCATTCAGAACCATGAACTACAACATGGTGTCTGAGCTATAAATGGCCAAACCCTCCATGAGCTCATGGCAGAGACATTTGGGGAAAAGGTGGGAGGGCAACCCAGCAAACTGGACCACCAAAGTGGCCTCATCTGTGAGCCAGGTGTAAATGGTAGGAAGGGGAATATCTTTAAAAATTAAAGGCAGCTTAGATATTAGCATTGTATTGGCATCATAATGGAAACTGAAGTCAAAATACCCCTTAAAGGGGCAGAATCAATGAAGCCAGCAGGTTTAAACACTGCTATGGCCATCTAGATGATGGCCATGCTTTCATATGGGAAGAGTTTCTCATATTTGACCCAGAGGCAAAAATGCAAATTGCTCCGTGGGAGCACCAAAGGGCTCTAGAGCGCTGTCTGGGAACTTATGAGATGGTGAGCCAAGTTCCAAGGGGGGCATAACGCCTGGTAGCGTTAGGAGGGCTAGCAGAGCCAGCCCAGGTGCGCTTTAATGGTGGCTGAAAGATGCCAGATGGTGGTGAACCACCACTCCAAGCTGGGGCAGCAGGCGTTGATTAGATCAACATTGGTAAGCTTTGGCTTGATTGAGCAATCATTTTTTGTATCTTTTTAAAAATCTAAATTTGGCTTCAATTTAGTTATCAAAGCAAAAGAGAGATACCCTTATGTGTATGTATCTGTAACAGGTGGGTTTGCGCCAATATGCAACAAACAAATTGGGCAGTAAGAGCCATGTTACTGACCACACTAGGTACAGGCCTGCAGAGGCCCATTCCCAAACTTGACTGCCATGTCTCATCATTGCCAAATATTCTCATACGCTGTTCCCACAACGCTGCACATCAACAGCAGAGTCTGGGACCAGGAAAGGGCTGAGAACGATGATAACGCCACTTTGAGCTCACTGGTTGAGCTCAAAGTTTTGATCCAATATGCTTATGATTCTTTTAAATAAAATTAATATTTTTTGAGTGAGCAAATATCCTTTATTTAAATTCCATTTTTCTTTGTAGAAGATGCAACTGCCCTTCAGGGCTGAGACGTCCTCCCCTAAATAGTGCACTGCTAATATAGAATAAGCCTTTCTTTCAGTTAAGCTCTTCCAAGCCCTGACCACCACATTGTTAGAAAAGACTCTCCATATCACTGGATCACCATCCACACCACATGTAAGCCCATCGTCATTATGTGGATGTGATTTGGGTTCAGGATGGCAAATTTTCCCAGCTCTAAACTTACTGAGTTCAATGCTCATTGAATCAGGGCCACATTCAGATCAAACGCCACTCAATCTGAAACAATGTACAGATCAGGTGCCTCCTGATCCATTACAGTATCTATGTATATATGTTACATGTCACTATAAACAAATAAATAAAAAGAAGTCAAACTTGGCTCAGATATTTTTTAGTTTTGGAAACCATTTTAGGCTGGTTTTTAATTTTGTAACCTAAATTTATAAGAAATAAATTTATAGGGGGTTTAAAAAGGTTTTTCTTTCTGCTTGACATCACTTTTGAGCAAATAAAAAAATAGTTAATTTTCCACCCCACCTTACCACATCAACTAAAAATATATACCCTCAGATCTGCCATCTGCTGCTCCAGTGTGGGGCAGCAGTGATTCACCTCCCACTATTTTCCTCCCTGCAGGGAAACATTTCAGATGGGCTCAGAATAGTCTGCTAAACTCTACTGGCCAATTTGTCCCTTCACAAAACTTAGTGCTTTACCTTGTGCACATCCATCTGACTTGCCCCCATCCTCTCACCCTCCATAGATCTACTATTCAACTTTGCCTCTGTGTCAACTATAGGCATTTATTCCCATATGTCAACAAAGCATTAATTGAACTTGCTACCACTGCCTTTGCGCCAGATGGCTTTATTGATTCCACCCTTTTAAGGGCTATTTTGACATAGGATTCCAAATGGAGAAGGATGCTGCAGTGGTGGCATTGACTCCTTTAGATTTATAAAAATACCCTGTCCCTACTACACAAACTCATTTCCTTGATGACACCACACTAGTGGTGTTATTTGCCAACCTCCCTTCACATCTCCCAACTCAAATTTTATATGAAGAGTTGATGTTGGGGCTTTTAGCTTATGTTACTCAGCCCAACCTAGTCTTCACCATTCCTTCTGGTGCAATGAGCCTTGCTGCCCCTTGAGCCACTGCCACCATCATCTCAAATTACTCTGCCATTGCCCAACAAATCCAACGCATGCTTGTATCACTATGGCTCTAAAGCATGTCTTTTGGGCTCATGCCATTACCAGTTGACAGATTTGTTCCCTCAGTTTTGAGCTTGACCACTCTAAAAAGTACTGCCCCTCATGACGCTTCACATGTTACTATTTCTAAACCCTTTTCAGCAGCATCTGAATGAGGTTGTTTATTACCCCCTCCCACCCAACCTTCTTGCTTGCTGGGCCAATGTGGGAAATCAGCCCCCAAACCAGCCACACTAACCACCCTGAGCTTAACCCAATCAATTGGAGTTAGGCTTAAACCACCATTCACACCTAAGCATCCACCCATTTGCCCACTACCACCCACCAAAATTATGCCTCCCCAGTTCAAGTGAAACAGAATTCTTGGGCCCTACTGAACAAGGTTGATAGATCAGATAAATTTGTCATAAATGAGAAAGATTAATCTGGTGAAAATGGCCAGATAGATTTAAAGGGTTGAATTTTATAATTTGGATATTGACAAAACCCTCTCACCCAGATGCCATGCTCCTAAACCCAATTCCATCCCCTTCCAAAGTGACCACTAGCTTGCCTTAGGTGGTATCCTTTCCCCATTGCCACTACCTCCACAAAGAAGTGGCCATATAGTTGACAACCTATGAAGGGTGAGCACAATTGACATACCCCTGATTTCCCTGAAGTAGCACAGTAGGAGATCATCCAATTGGCCAATGATGCTAATGACGCTGTCATGCATGTTGCAAAACTAGCAGCATTCAACCCAACTTCTAAAATCACCTGGCAAAATATAGCCAGTTTGGACCAGCTCCCAGATGCCTGCCTTCAAGCTAAACATCATGTTGCAGAGTTAGTTGAGGCTATCTTCCCAGCTGATCTTGAGGTAAGTAACTGTTATTTTACACCCCTCCAAACCCACCACACTGATGTCCTAATGCTCTTGCTCTCAGCTTTTGTCTGCTTACAACCAAAATAAATTTTAATCAAAGATATGGTGAAGAGGAGCTTCCCAAACCTCCCCCTCTGCCATGGTGGGTTAGTGGTACTCTGCTTCCAGCCTGGTTGAAAGTTTTTTTGTTCTGTTGTTCCATTTGTTTTGGTTCTTTTGTTTGCTATATTTGTATTGGTAACGTTATTATCTGGTTGCATACCCCAAACAAAAAATTTTAAATTTTTAAAATTTTTATTAAAGTTTGTAAAGTTTTAAAATTTTAGGGGGTCTAGGTTGTCTAAAGCTATCTTGGAAAACCTATTGGACCAAATTTCAATTAAATTTTCACACTCAAAGAAGATACCCACTCAGAAGTTTTATACTTTTATATGGTAGCAATTGGTTAAAATTAATAAAGTTATTGCTTAAAACATTTTGTGATACCAATAGGACCCACTTTCAATTTAAACTAACATTCTAAGGAGTGCTAAACAACTTAAATATAACATAGTCAGTCTTAACCAAATTTTAAATCCAAATAAAGTCAAAATTTGGATGAAACCTGACACCTTCCCAATATTAGGATCAAGGTATCAGTTGATCTTATTTTAACCAATTAATTATCCATTACCCATCTAATAGATTACAGATTAACTTGCCATAAATCAAAGTGAATCTACGTTTATATATGGTAAACTCAGAATCTAGTGAACAGATTTTAAATGTTTTATATGCTCATAGTGATAGGGTGGGATGATATGAAACTTCCTTCATAAAGGTTTTAAACCCTAGATAGTTTTCCCACCTGGATGAGATGTGACTGACCATCAACCCATTAACCAGGTTTTTTATCAGTTTTGATATTTTTTATAAACATCCCTCAATTGATCAGTGAGTCAGCTTAGTAAAGTGACTCAATAGTTCTATAATGGATGGTTAATAAATGAGTTTAAACAATTTATTTATCTTACAGTTATTTTACCAAATGTAATTACCCATTGGAAGGTTTTCATCTTAACTGGTAATAATAGGTGAAAAGGACCCAAGCCATCACTAAAAATTTGTGACTTTTTAAACCTGTGGCTTTGTATATGATGGCTTCATCATGAATTATGTGAGCATCAGTAATAAACTTTCGGTGCCTTTTTATTAAATGTATACAATTAAGTAATTCTATATCATCCATAATTGCTATAAATATACCATTTTTCCTTTGATTTTAACATCTCACATATAATTTTAACATTTTCAAATTGGTTTCAATATTAAATAAATCAATTTCAAGATAATTTCTGGCAATAAAATTATAAGTTAAAATATTAAGTCTATTGATTATAAGAAAGATAATCATAAATCATATTTTATTGATGAGCATAAGGCAATCCAGCTGCACAATTTGTAATATTTCTAAGAATAAGCCAAGATATCATATAATATCAGTGGCTGAAACAGTTGCAGTATCCTCTATAATTAAGTCTGATAGTAATCCACTTGCACCGCCTCTTAACTTTGATCTAGCTTCATTTTTTATCTTTGAAAAGGTATTTTCAAATAGATTTAGTATATATGAATATGTAGATAAATTAAACTCAAATTTAAATAATGAAGTTATTTTCTCTAGATATTGCCTTCTATAAATTCTAGCATTATTCAATATAAGATACATTCCATGAAGATTTTTTTATTATTTATATAAGATCAAAGTGCAACTAAGTAACCAGCAAATATATTAGTTTTAACTGTTGAATGAGCAATAGGATTATAATATTATAAGCCATCAGTTGTCATATAAGCAATCAAAGATACTGGCCTATCCCTCACCATTGGAATAGTTACAATGGCACATGTTCCACTTCTAGATCTTCCCTAACTACAATTGAGATGCAAATTAAATGATAATTCATCATAAAATAGCTTTGGAATAATCATCATCAAAGTGATTATTAAACCAAAGGGCATACTCTTTTCTCAATAAAATCATTTCAGGATTATTTACTCTATCTAATCCTTGATAAGTTAATTTCTATATAATATCTGTAATCTCTGGAGACATCAATCAATACTTGAAATTGAAATTTAAAATTTTCTTCTTATGCCTCCAATGTTTCTTTAATCTCCTCTAAGGTTATTTGTAGATTATAAAAGAGACCAAATTTTCAACTCTTTCTGTGCAATATTGATTAAGCACTCTTATTTCCCTCACATCTTTATATCTTTTTCTAAAATCCCACTTGATTTATAATTAGAAGGTATAGTTCTTACAGTATTATATCGTCTTAAAATATCAGCAGCTTCCTTTGTAGTCTTTCCCTGTTCATATACCAATTGAATAAGGCTAAGGCGTTTAGCGTTAGTGATTGTACTGTATCTAGTTCTAGCTACCGACTCATTGATTTCCTCAGCATCAGAGTTTTCTTTTGGTGTAATATAATTTGAAATAAGGGATATATAAATACTTTTTTTTTAGTACTAGATGGTCCCATATATAAATACTTTGTAAATAGGAAAAGGAGTGGGAACCAATAAACTTGCACCATTTTAGCAGGTTTAATAGAGTAAACTAATGCCAAAAAGTGTATTGGGAATTAAATATAACTATTGAAATTGAAATGCAAAACGTTGAAAATGATTTGTAAAATGGGGAAGTTGAAATGCAAAATGTTGAAACCGATTTGTAAAATACTAAAATTAATTTGTAAAGCGTTGAGGGGTGGTAGCATAGCGGGTTGGTTCCTGCTCCATTCTGGGTCGGGTTTTGATCAAAACTGGTTTGAAACCAGCACTGGCTAAAAAAAAAGAAAACTCGGCGTGGTATATTTGTCCCAAGGTCGACCCGTCTCATCTCTATATATTATTTCTCAAAGGTGTTTTTTTGTCGGTGTGAAATATCTCCCTTAATACTGTATCAAAATTAATGTTTGATACGCCATTTTGAAGATTATTTTTCCCTCTAATGACGATGAAATAAGTAAATTATTATTTTCATAGTAAAATAAAAAGATTTATATGTAACAAGTGAAACCCCTATACGTTTTCGATGGCATTCAGTATATTGTTACGGCTGAGCAGTTTGATATTCGGTTGATTCGATACTTATAAAGGTTTTGGCAAGCGGTTGGTGGTTTTGGATTGATTAATAAGCTTAACGGTTTTAATAATGCAGTTAGTGATTGGTTGATATAATAAGTTAATTGGTTTTGGTAAATAGTTGGTGGTTTTGGTTGTTTCGATAAGTTTAAGCTTGTTTTAAGAATACGAAGCAGTTGGTGATTGGTTGATTTGGTATATTTAATGGTTTTTAACCGACTTTGAAAAAGAAGAAGGTTATCAATTCGACCTGTATGTATGTATGTTTTTTTTCTTTTTTTCTATGTTTGTTCGCGCATAACTGAAAATACTGGACCGATTTGGATGATCATCTCCAAAAATAGAGGATGCTCCAACTTAGGTCCCATTTTACTTTTGTAAGTATTGGTCAAGTATCTGCCCATTAATTTAGTAAATAAAAAATGGCTCGGAAGCGATGGATACTTGTATTAGATTATTTCTCAAATGTGTATTTTTATTGGTATGAAATATCTCTCTTAATACTGTATCAAAATTAATGTTTGATACACCATTTTGAAGATTGTTTTTCCCTCTAATGACAAAAAATAAGTAAATATCTTAAAGTTAATTTTTTCATTAAAAATTATATTTTAAAAATTATATTTTAAAAATTTCATTTAAAAATTACATGTATAAAGTGTCATGGTGGTGCCGAAGTCTCTGAATAGAATAGAATAAACGTATAAATAACGTACAAACAACGTATAAATGTATAAACAACGTGTCAATCAAATTAAAACAAGTAATACAACATTTGTAAAAGCAGCGGAGCATTATTCTAACCTCAATAATATTGAGGTAGCAAGCGTTTGTTGTCATAGTTTCTGAAAAAAAAGTAAATTTTCTTATAAAAATAGTAAGTTTTTTGTTAAAAAATTAGTAAATATACAAATAATGTGAAAAATATTTTCATTTGAATTAGAAAAAAATTCATTTTGAAATATACATCACACTATTTATATCTTTACTAATTTTTTATTAATATTTTTTCACAACTTCAAAATTAGTTTTTTTTTATTTAAAAATTATATTTTATTTTTGTTATGTTAATACCAGTTTGCAACATTCGTTATTTGCAATAATCTTTTTTATTGATTAAATACTATCCATAGGATAGTCGTATAAGGAATCCTATTACCAGAAGTGATGCGAAGTATTCGCATGGGTCACCTAGTTTATTTAAATTTGTAAAACGTTAAGATTGATTTGCAAAATATTGAGATCGATTTGTAAACTATTGAAATCGATTTGCTAAATGTTGAAATTGAAGGAAAAATGGTATATACCCTATAATTGTATATGAATAAACGCTTCATCTAATTTTATTGCCACCGGCTTATAGATACTTATCAATTACCATATATATTTTTTTAGTACTAGATGGTCCCAATTTACCATATATATTTTGATTTTATATATTGAGGAAATATGAATGATAGAACGATTGGCTTATACATTAAATTTATCACTTAGAAATATAAGATTATACTAAATATAGATAATCAGCTCTCTACCAACTCGATAGTAAACCAAAACTCTTTTACAATTATTCATGTGCAGAGCTGTGGGCTCCAGCTAGTATAAATAATTGCCCAACTTTATAAGTTATCGCTACCACCGGGGGGCTAGGCTTATCATGGGGTAAGGGGGTTTATACCTCGTTTTTTTATTTTAAGCGTTTAAACCCATACTAACCTTGTTTTGAAGCGTTAGGGAGAAATTTAGACGGCCCGGTTTATAAAGAAGGTGGTACCTTTAAGGTGGGTTGGGAGGGTGGTATGGGTACCCAGTTTTAACAAAATTAACTTTGTGGTAGCAGGATGGGTGACAGCCTTCAATAAACTTTATGGTAAAGAGTTAACAAGGTTTTTTAAGTGGGGGGTTAAGGTAGGTTACACCTTCAAGATCGATACTGGTACAAAAATAAATTCGAAGTGTTTAATCCACCCCAATTTATTCGGGGGCGAAATTGGGAGGGTAAACTTTGAGATATTACGGTGGGGTTTTTTAAACGATGGAGGTTTAAAGCTTAGCGTTCAATAATTTAATTTTGGTTGTCAGACGCAAGTGGGGGCCTAGCTTCCAACCTATAGAGGGCCGGGTTATTGTTGAGCCATAGGAGGGTGGACTCGATAAAGCTGAGCAGGTGGATGCCGGCGCTAATCGCTTCCACATAGTTGGGGCAGGTGGCGATCCTCAAGGCCTTAACGGCCATATCGTAGTGGATTAGGAATAGGTCATCGAGTGGGTTGGAGGTGGCGATGAGGACGGTACACGATACCATACACCTCAGCAGGAAGACGAGCGAGATGGGGGGTTGGGTTGAGGGGGTTAAGCCGGGGATGGATACCATGATTTGGCGCATTAGCGTAGGGGTAACGAGGTTCATGGTTGGGTCCACCCGCTGGATGTAGGATTGGATGTATAGTGCGACGAGCTCTCGGGTACCAAAGAAGGTCCTCGTGTGGGCGTTATGCTCATCCAACTCCTCAGTTGGGACCGTGGCTTCAGTATTGGGGCTGGTGGCCGATTTGGCGCGGGTACTGCGCTTCTTTGGGGACTCGGACTTTGGTTTGGGCCCACGCTTCTTCTCCTCATCAGCAAACATGCACGCCTTGTTATCCTTTAAGCACCGGAGGCAGCACTCCCCCTCCCTACGGCAGCGCACCCGCTTGAATCGGCACCGGTCACACGCCCGCTTACACTTTGCCTCCCCCTCTATTTCAGTGCTATAAGTCATCTCGAGGGGGATGATTTACGCCAGAGGTTTTATACCCTCAAGGTTTAGGAAATCTCGTTGCTAAATCTATTTAAACCTTTTTACTATCTTCATTCGAACCTTACATCTTAGCCTCCACTTACCCCCGGCTTTAACTTGGATGATTGGACGACATTTAAAATTTATAAAGTGTGGAATTAAATCCCAATATTTGTATCCTCCCAAAATTGAAGGTTTAGTTGTTGGCCTTTAAATCGGTGCCATCGTTTCGAATCTTGTTCGAATTTCTATTGCCCATCTCTTCCAAAGGTTGATGTGTGGTTTTCCTTATAATCTTCCCACGGTTTAAGAGCTTTAATTTAAAAGCCTATCTCTTCGAATCAATTTAGAATTAAAAGCCCAACTCGAATAGGTATAATCTAAATCTAATCGAATAAATATAATTTAAAAGCCCAACTCGAATAGGTATAATTTAAATCTAATCGAATAAATATAATTTAAAAGCCCAACTCGAATAAGTTTAAATAAGCACTTCTCGAATAAATATCATTTAAAAGCCTAAACTTAAACAGTGGGGTTGATGTGGTTTAATTGGCGTTTAGGTCGAATATATTTTCCCATTCCAAGTTGAATGGGGGGTTTAGATCGAATACATTAACTCAAGTTGAATGAAAGTTTAGGTTGGATGGTGCACTCACCCCATTTAAGCTCAACCTCAGGTAAACTGGATTGGGAAGCCCATACCGATTAACCTAGTTGGGATAGTTTGATGGGTGAACTTATTGGAACCAAGTATTGATTTCCCGTCATCCCAAGTTCAACTCAGATCTTAAGCCCCCGAACCAATCTGGGAAAATTTGTTTAAATTGGGGACGTTATCAAACTTTAAATAGGTTGAAGGTTTAACTGGGGACGTTATCAAGCTTTAAATAGGCTGAAGGTTTAACTGGGGACGTTATCAAGCTTTAAATAGGTTGAAGGTTTGAAATTTTAAATTTTTAGCTTATCGGTTTATCGTTTCGGTCGATGTAAATGACCTTTTATTTTAACCTACCTGACGCTATATAGCTTACCCTCTAACCTTTGCAACCTTTCGTTTCAAAGTCGCGTACCGGCTTGACGCAATCGGTTTTAGAGTTTATCTTAGCTTGGGGCATTTATCAATAAACTCCTTTCGCTCGCCACCCCTTTTCCCTTACCAAGGCTTCCCAGTTCCGCTCTAGATTTATATTTATCTTTAACCCCACTTTTATATTTATCTTTATCCCACCTTTATATTTATCTTTACCTTTAAACCACTTTGTTTTAATTGACCATCTGGTTTGCGCGCATATCTCGTCGGACGTCCTGGTATGCGGTATGAACCAGGTTTCGGTTTGGTCGTTCATCCCTTTCAGTCTTATCAACTTCAGTTTACGGTTGCTATTTATGTGACCGATGGGGCGGCACCTTTCAAAAAACAGTTTCGGCCATACTTTTAACCGGCGCCCGCGGCCTTAGGCTCGTGAGATGCGTAGTAGCGAGTGATGCAGCGCCCTCCCCATCTCTGCCAAAGGTTACTCTAGTACCCGCCTCCCTTATGGCCGGACCCTGGTTGCTTAAGGCTGGTTTCGTCCACCGGTTAAGGTTGTGGGGTCCATCGTTACAATTCTGGGGATCTGGTCGTGAACCCCGAATTTACTGGGGTTCTATATGGCACCCGTTCGTTATTCAAAGCCTTTCTTGAAACGGTAGCTTCCATGTTGTAAGAGCCTTTGGCGGTTCCGTATGATTTTATCATCCCGCCGGCTTTACCCAGCTGGCTCAAGTACCGATCCTTTAACCGAACGCACGGCTTGATAGATCCCGGCACCCGGCTAATAAGTTTGCCAATCTGGGTACGCTAGTGGGGACCCCCGAACCCTTTACTAAAGGCTCCCGATCCCGTAAACTTGAGACCTAGATCGCGTTTAGTCGTTTGGCATGACTACGGACGAAGAATAAAGTTGGATCGGTTACCGAAGTGGTTAAATTTATCACAACGGTTTGAGGTTCTAACCACCGGTGGCGTAACTTTTAACCATCTCTATATCGCTGGCGTCATGGTAAGGGAAGGGTAACTATTTTACCCCCAAATGGGCTAAGGTTTGCCCCGAGCTCGGCCGACCGGGGGTCAACCTTTTTACGCGGGGGGTTTATAGGGACCCGTTAAACCTAAAGCTTGGAGCTCCGACCCTACCCCTCCGATCGGGTTCGGCTTCCCCTACCGTAACCTCCGGGTTCCCGCTTTCACGGGGCGGTGCGTTGGGCCTAGGAAACTTTGGGGGAGCTGATATTAACTTTAAACCCTCCCTTTCGCGGTTATTAAAGTATGGTCGGTGCGGTGTTGGGGTTAATTGGCCCGGCTTTATGGGCGTTATATCTATTATGGGTTTTATAGTTTTGGGCCTTACCAACCTCGGTTCGATCATTTAACTGGAGGCGGACGCTCGTATTGTATTAACTTGCCAGGGGTAACGGGAAGAGTTCACTACCCCGTTGAAAAAGGGTGGGTCGATTTAATTGGATGCCGGCGGCGTTTTAAGCTTAAACGTGACGGGGGGTTGGCGATCGGGGGTAGCGATAACGGGTACTAGGCAACCGTTGAGGGATGATCCCCAGTACCCTTTACCAACCTTGGGTGGGCTATAACGCACCTTACGGGTGGACCTTGGCATTTAGCGTGGAAAGTAGTTGGTTTCACTTTGCCGCCTCATAGGTTATCTGATACGCCCACTGTGGTATTTCATAGGTTATCTGATACGCCCACTGTGGTATTTCATAGGTTATCTGATACGCCCACTGTGGTATTTGGTTTGGCTTACTTTAAAGGTCGAGCCAACTTTGGTTTATATAGTATCGAGCTAGAGGGGATATGGCTAAAGGCTGAAGTTTCAACTTGGGTAGCCTACCAAACCACCCCAAATAAAAATTCCTACCCCCCACGGTTACAGGTTGGGGGTTTGCAGCTGAGTGGCTAGAAAACTGATGCCACTCTTATGGGTTAAAACCTATAAGCTTACACGATCAACCTTTTGAGCTTGTAGTACATATCAAATTCTGGTGTCGGCTCAAAAATAACCCCTTCAAAAACTATCAATCTGGGCTAATATCCTGATAAAGCCCAGCAATTGGTCAAAGCCCAGCAATTGGTCCAAAATAACCGTGTACAAGCATGACTTTATTGTTAAGAGTTGCTCTGGGATCAATTTATATTTTAGCTCTAAAAATCTGTGGACTAATAACAATATTAAGATTATCCACAATTTAATGCACTCAGTTCTCTGCCCTATGGTAAATTTTGTATGTCGATGCTCATAATCGGTACAATAGTACTTGCAAATGTCTAGTACTAAAAAAAGTACTTGCAAATGGTTAGCCCAAATGGGTGTACCTAGTGCCATCAAGATTCCTGCCAATGTCCTAATTAGGAGGACTTAAGCTTAAATCAAAGCAAATTTTCCCAGTCATCATATTTTGTCAGCCATATGATAAGACTTGATACCACTTGCATATGGACAGCCCAAAATAGGGGTACCTAGTGCTATTGAGAGGCCTGTCAATATCCTAATTAGAGGTAAATCATTAAGTTTAAATTAATGCCAATTAATTCAGAAGTTATATTTTGTTAGCTATTGATATATCTCAAGTCAGGCTGACCTTAGGATAATTTTGCTTATTTGAGTTGCAATTTCTGTACAAGGAACCATCCCAATTTTGAGAGCATTTTGCTACCAATAGTCCTAGTAAAAGGTCAAGGTTGTATCAGTTCAAGGGCTGAACTTAAGTGGAAGATAATATCTGATGAAATTGCATGCTCAAAGTGTAGCCAGGAGATGCCCTGGTGGTATAAATGCCAGCACCAGGCCTAATGAAAACATCATCAAATTAGTTCATCAAAATATATCTTCCAATAAAGGATATATTTTATTAATTCTCATTTACCTGGTTTTTATCAATGTCTATTCTTTAAGAGTGTTGACAAGCTGTCAAGTCAGAAATAACCAGCTTGTACCTTTGCCTGCATCAGTAAAAGTTCTAAAATTTGAAGTCAAAAATTAGCTTTAATTGATAGGAAGAATCAGATCATTTTAGATAAGCCTAGTGAGCTTCCAAATGGTCGATATACCATAAGACACTGACTAAAATCAAGGAGCTTTTGGCCAAACTTCTTCCTAATTATATGTGCAGGATTATTATTAATAGGCAAGCAATCTTCAGAATTTAATAGTATATTTGGGCTTTACTCCCATAGATCTACAGTTCTCATACTTCTTTTGCTGACTTATCTCTTCTAATAAAAAATTTTAGCTTAGATAAATTATATTCAGTGGAGTATCACATGTATTTAGAATAATTAGGTGACATAGGGCACCTTAACACTAAAAAGTGATGCTGTTTATTATTTAAAGCTATAGGCATTCTATTGCATGCACTTTGCATCACGCATAACCCAGACTTAAATGGTTGATTTGATATGTGATTCCCAAAGTGGTTTATTTTGCCCCCAAATTGATTTTAATTGCTGTGGATCCCCTCAGCAGTTCCATAAACCTCTAAGGGTCCATACAAATCAGTTTGAAAAACATTGCACTGGCATAAAATTTTAATAATATCCAAATCTTTGTTGCCTTGTAAGATGATGGATGGGATTGCCATGATCTGGCATAATGATGCCTTTCATACCCCTCACATCATAGTTTAAACGTTAGGCTCTTACCTAGTGACCTATTAATTAATTCATTTATAGGGAGGACTAGCATACCATAATCTATATTTATTTTGATTGGTAAACCAAACCTGTCAATTGGCCTGTAGATTTGATAACCCCTGTATGCCAACCTCTTATCTACCTTTAGGTTGGTATGGGCTTCATCTTCAGCAAATATGCTAAATTTTAATACTCACTGAACCTTATCTCAATAGCTGTACCTCTAAAGTTAATACATCCTCTCCTCTACAAAAAAGTTTAGAATGTGTAAGCACCTTATACTAGATAGGGCCAGGTTTAAAAATGAGGTAAGTTTTTATAAAGCCCAGTGGTTAACTTCACTATACTAGTGTAAATCTAAGACCATAGAAAATTTAAGGTCAGTTCTATGGCCATCAGTTGTCTGAGCTTAAGATCACTAGGCCTAAGTCTATGCCATCAGTTGTGAAGTGCTAGGATTATTAGATGGCCCAGGCCATTGCCATTGGATATAGGCCAGTTAACCTATCTACTCCAGGTTTACTTTCAAATACTAAAGTATTGTTATCTTTTTAAAAGTGTATCTTTTATCTCACATCTTTGATCTCTCTGATGCTTAGTAGCAGCTTTTGCCTCACCTCAGCCCAAATTAAAACCTTGGCGCTAAATTGCTGTTGCATCCAAGCTAAGCCTCTACCTTTCTCTGGTTAGCTAATTAACAACCTATGTCATAATATAAGGATAGGGTCCTGTGGGACCCTGTAAATGATCTAAATTCATCTATAACCTGTAAGATAACTTTCAAAAGATAAAACTTTTAAGCTTATCTGGGTGAAGTTCAAAGTGGTTAACCCCAGTATCCTTCAAGTTTACCAACATAAATCTAGAAGTTTTGTTTTGTAATCTATGGTAAATCTTTAGATCAGCTTATAACTTACCTTAAACTTGGATATGTTTACTTTTACATTGCTTAGCAGGGTGTTAAAGTTTTTGGCCTATTTTATATGTCTGAATCTTCTTCTGTGGTAAGGTGGAGTTTTGAGCATCAATTGTATGGTGATAATAGACCAGACGGTGACAATAGTTAAGATATTAACTCCTTGTTAATGATAATTTGAAGCTTTATTCTCCTGTCATTACTTGGACAATAACTCAATGCCCCAATCCTTCTGATCCCAAGTAAATTCCCAACTTAATATAATGTAAAAGTTTAGATACAAAAATCTTATAGATTAAACTATAAACTTGTGGTAATATTTGCTTGTACTTTATTAGTATCAACTTAGAGATAATCTATAGGGTTTGATGTTTGCCAACCTTACCCATGATGCCTCATTTTTAATGGCACTTGGCCAGAGAAAAACATAATAAGTTCATCTGAGGGTCTACAGTTCTTTTTATTTGAGGACATCTTGCACAGCTCCAAGGATGGTGTCAAAATCATAATATTTTATGACAGCGTTTCTGATGCATCTGCAAATAGTTGAACCTATGCTCCTCTCAAGCAATCAGCACATACCAAGGTGATTCATACCATTAATTAATAATTAATTCAATTAAAAAATCAGTTGACATTAAAAACTAATTTTGCATAGACCAACAAAGCCCATGTGCCCAAATCATTAAATTGACTATTATTAATACTGACTTAACCAACAAAGCCCCTAGCCCATGTCATAATAGTCAAATATTATTAAGTGGAGTCGCTAGGCTTTGGATCCCAAGCTTTGCATAAACGTAGGATATTCCTGATCCATAATCACTGATATCTGATATAATCCATAATAAGTTAAGCATATTAGCATTATTATGTCTCTATCAAATATCTGATGATTAGGTCCAGTCAATTACTCAAAACTTCCCCTGCCTTGACTGGATAAAAGAGGTGGGTACCCTTCTTTATGAATAACAATGTCTAACTTTTTGGGATCTTCAAAGTATAGTGATATATTGATAGCCTTTCTGCCTCAGACAGATGAGCCTTAAGACTGAGCAAGTCCATGCAACATACTATGTTCAACTCAGGTGAGTTGCCTTTGATTTCTCAAGCTGGATCAACCAGCTATTCTTTCATGTACCTGAGAGTTTGGCTTTGCAATCCACTGCAACTTCAGCTATCATCAATGAACCCAAGAAGGCCCCCTTGGCTTTAAGCACTGTCCATCAAACATCTCAATAGGTTGAGTGGGATCCTCCTTTAACTCTCTTTAACTCTTTGGGATTCTGAAGCCAATCAGCCCCAAGAAACCCTTATCTGGCATCAATTTGCTTCATATGGGGTCTCCTTCTTGACTTCTTGTTTTCTATTTTTCACATCTTCCCTTCCAACAACCTTTTTTCTCCTTATGTGTGGGCAGTGTGGCTTCATTATATTTTGAGCTCAATTTGATGTCATAACTTATAAATGCCTACTTGTCATCTGCACTTGCTAATGGGCCTGAGGTTGCTGCATACAATATTTTTGAGGCCAATAAGGCTCTTATTTTTACTAACTCAGTTTCTAGGCTTTGGTGCAAATATACTTTGGTACATACTAATTTTCATATTCCATTGGGCCTCAAGACTCAAGTATCAAAATATCGGTGCATCCTGGTGTTATACTGAGCTCATTGCAAAAGCCTGGTAAAAGGGCTTTCCAAAAAGTATATCACATAGATGGCTCTTCTTAGCACATGTGTTTGATTCCCTCCTTTCTTGCTTCTCACCAAAACCATGCCCAACATGTGCAGAGTTTTAGATGAGGCCCATTTGCAGTTGTTTCACACAAAAAGTGTTCCTTCCCCTAGTTTACCCCTACCTTGAAAGCCTTCTTGATGACTGTATTTTCCTTTCTGCAGCATCTACTCCCAAGTCAAACCTTTCTCGCTTGTTCTGAAGTCCATTGCAATGGTCTTTCCCTTTAGTTTAATGGCCTTTCCTAAGCCAACTAGGCCAGCATGCCTGGTGCTGAGCCTTTTTGGGTTTAGCACATCTCCAACACAAGGTTTATTTTTATTTTGACTGAGCAACAGTAGACTTAACAATAGTTATCTTTAAAGGTATATGACCTTGAGGCGCCAAGTTAGAGTTTACTGAGAGTGGAGTTTGGATTGATGTTGAGATATAGTTCCTTTTAATTATGCGTCTGTGCACCCTAGATCTATCCTTCAACTTGCATTATCAAATCTAGGGCCTTTGAAAAGCATTTAAGCTTATCTAAATCTATGGTTGATTCCCACATCTGCTAGCATCTTTCATGGGATTGTTCAAGTTGACCTCATGGTAGTGTGAAGATGTAGATTTATCCTGCCTTGCCAACTTGATAGCTTTTCTGTTAGGCCTAACTAATATTTGGATATTAAAAACTGGCCCCCTCTGATATTTGAAGTAACTTTAGAATGGGTAAAGCTGGACTTGATGCTAGAACAAGCATAACTCACAAGGCTTAATGAAAGGAATTACTTAAATCCATGAGACTGTGACTCTCAGAGCCTTGTTGAGCACCTACTCAAGCCCATGATTATGGCTCTTGAAGCTCTTTGCTGACCTCAAATTCCCAAGGCCTATAATCAGTGGGCTGCCCAACCTTGAGAATTTGTTAATGCTAATCTTTCAAGTATATAATATATATAAAATTTGATCTTACCCAATTAAACATCTCAACTTTCCCAGCTGGAGATGAAGATTCAAGATTTTGCAACATACCTCAGATGCCCTGACCTTCCCTAAAACTAATCCAAGGTTGAAGCATTTCAAAAATCTGACTTCAGGTTATAGCCCCATCTTTCATGAAGTTTTTATTGCACACCAAACCCTAGAGACATTTTAAATGTTTGAAATAAGGTGCAAAAGGTAGATAATCCAGGTAAAGTATAAAGATCATGTTTTTAAGTCAAGTATTCCCATACTCATCATCAATAAAAAATAAAGTACATGGGGCCTTATTTGTTTTTACCTAATATCTACTTATCCTTGAACTTGATAGTGCTTTAAAATGAACAAGTAGATGTACACCACTTTCTTAATAAAAATTACTTTCAAGCCAGACTTGTATGTGAAACCTTCATAACCTCTTGTATCACCACCTATAATATAATCCACATTATCCAGCCTTCCTGATGCACCATATTTATTTAATATCAAGGTAGATTTAGAATATCTCACCGTACTCAATATCACAAGGACAGATCTGCTGGCCCTTAACCTCTATCAAACTGTGGCTACCAACCTCCAGTATCTCACCTGACTGGAGCCCATCCTATACTGGTTAATATCAGCTTAACCTGGGTATTTCCCACATGAGCCAGGGAATGCTGAACCCAATCTGAGGTGTGACCCCTTCCATAGAAATCTTTATACAATTTAACTATTAATCTGATTTAAGTGATAGATTCTAAAACTCACCTCTAATTTATTCTTACATCAGAGATCACCGCCTTTCATTGATCAGGTGTCTCAGAAAAGCTTTAACTTTCTAATATCTTAGCTTAGATCTGATATTACTATAACCCTGTATAGATGCCTTTGCTTAGTGTAATAACTATAATATAAAAGTGATTTTTCATACATGTAAACCCTTAAAAGTTTGGTATTAAAGATGCCATTATTTTGATGGTTGCAATCTGACAATTTGTTATGAAAATCACGGGCAGCTTAATTTGATGTAATCCAGCTTGGGCATCTTACAAACCAATTAATAGGGAAAAGAATAGATTGAAATTAATTAAAAATAAGGATATATCTGGTGTCCTCCACATGCAGCATACTGATAAGATTGGGGATTTATGGACTGCCTTGCTAAATGCTATCTCAGTTTGTGGCAATGTTTGAAACACCAACTTGGCCATCAATTGTCCCTTACCCAAGTTTGTCTACAAAGACCAAACTAAGGGGGCAGAATCATGTGGAAATCAAAGTATATAAAATTTAAAGTTCTAGATTTTTAAGCTCTTGACCTCACCTAGTGATGCAAAAATCTACTAGGGTGCACACCAAAATCTAATTACTTTAACCTTTAAGCTTTGTATTAATTTTTAGATATAGTTAAGATGAACCCACCTATAATTCTTATCCTTCATCAGCATATCTTAGATTGACACCACTTGCTTAAATTATTTAAACTTATTTTTGGTTTTTATACTTTTAAAGTTGAAAAAGCCAACAAGTATCTAAGAAATCCACAGTGCCAATGTCAGATTCTTGTCAGTTTTCAAAGGGCCACCCACTTCACAAGGCCACCATAGGTGACAAGGTACCAGTCTGGATATGAATGCCCCTTTCAAACCTTAACCTGATGTGCAGTGTTGACTGAGCTTTAGTGCTCATTGTGGTTTACAGGTGTCTAGAGGCCAGGTTGGATTATTGCCACACCACCGCACCTTGACCTGATATAGGGCCTGGTGGAGAAGCTTACTGAGAAAAATTTAGGGCTAATGACTTGGTAACTAAAGGCCAGGTTGAATAAGGTAGCTCTTCCACACCTCAGCTGTAAGATTTGACCTGCAATCACCAATGCAGAGATCTCAGGATTTGATACTTATCTATTATAAAAAAGATTGAGCTGACTCTCTTTAGCAGGTTACATATGTTGACTTGGCAATTGGGCCTTGGATATCCCAATCATTACATATAAGGTGTTGTTTTTTTGGATTTGATATCATGTTTAATGAATGGAACCACCCAGCTTCTGTTCACCATATGCTTTACATTTGGCACCATTAAAAATGCTAAAATAAGTCCAACTTGTAGCTGGACTATGGAGGTAAGCATCAGAGCTGAATGCTACTAACTCATCTTAAACTTAGAATCAGAAGAATTGAATTTGGAAAATAACAACAGGTAAATGAGGTTGTGAACCTCCAAATTAGCCTTCATTATTTTACTATTGTAATAAAAGTGGCAAGTAAGACAACAAAAAAAATGTGGAAATGATAGGAATGTAAGGTTGCAAACCTTAAAGTAACCTTTATTATTTTATTTATTATAGTAAATGTGGCAAGCAAGACATCATTCCTGGCTCTGGTGCCACAAATGCAGCAAGAAAAAGACAGAGCAGCTAGATAGGGCCAATTCCTCAAGAGCTCAAGTTTTTGTGATGATGAAGATTAGACCTACAGAATTAACACTGATTTTAATTGGCCAAAAAATACTTACTCACCCTCCTAACTTGACTCCTTGTTGTAAATCTTATTCTTGTAAGGGGTATGAAATTCATAAAACACATATGCAGCTCTCCAACAAGTTGACAGCTGCTCCAACCAATATTACAACCTGCTGAGCTTTCCATGTGGTCATGAAGCCACTCATTAGCATAATTCACTGTCCAAATCTCCTGTCAGACTTCCCTGAGGAAGCCAGATATGATTTTTAAGAGACTGTTTTTATGCAAGCTGTGCAAGTGTAGATACAGAAAGAAATCTCAATTAAATCTGAATTACCCTCAAACACATTAACAACTTAAGTATTTTACTTGTGTGCTAGAACTTTTTAAACATGCTGAATTTCAGCTTTCCCAATAAGAGAGCTTCATACTGAAGGTATTCTTGATGATAATAGTACTTTTTCCCAACTTCTGTGCCATGCTGCCAATGCCCCCACACCTATTCTGTCTGCCTTGTTGTGCACCCTCTGTGCTACCCTGGATGAAGATCCCCTGACCCCTCTTCCTCATCTGATATGGCTTCTTAGGCTATTAGCAAATGTATAATATTAGTAATTTATTATTAAAGATAATTTTGTTGTTTGGCTCACCACAAATAAAGATGCTTGAATGTCCCCCTTTTGGGGTTTTTCCATTAGTGATAAGAAAAAAGCTAATTTTTTTGTTTACACAAAAAACTTGATATGCTGTGGATACCAGGTAAGGCATGAGGGATGGCCTAAGCGGCTAATATAAATTAGAAATTTTAAACTGAGGGTAAAAAGGCATGGGCTTAACCCTTAGAGGTCCCCTTTTGGGAGCCCCTCTCAAACCATAATTTAGGCTCAAAAGAGCCCAAAGAATAGCTTGGAAAGGGTGCAACGCTAGCATCAAACCTGACCTTAGTCAGAATTTCTAGGCATTTTGACTCAATATTTGAAAATCTAAATTCTGAGTCAAAATGAGATGATTGGTTCAATCTGTATAATCATATCATCTTATGCTGAAAAGAAACCTCCACAAAGGGGACCCTCAAGCAGGAGGCCACTGCCATGAGGGCTCATTGGGTGAGTTACCCCAAGCCCCAAAAAATTTGCTCAGAATAGTTTCTGGGCCCCTCATAGTGAGGGACAACCAAAGAGGGTATGTCAGGCAAATAGCAAGTTAGAATTAGACTGGCCTGCCAGCTGAGGTGCCAGAGTACCCAAACGGCAAACCAGAATGCCAAAGGAACTGCTGCTAGTACAATGGATATGGAACCAGAAAGGAGTTTCACCAATGACTGCTGGTGATCCAGAATCTCATACAGGCACATAATAAAACACCAGATGAATATAGCCTTAAACCCCAAGGGGTGTGTGAGTGTCATCCAAAAATGTGGTTTATTTTTCAACATATTAAACTAAATTTAGAGAAAGGTTTTTGATGAAAAATAAAGGAAGAAAAATTGATCAACAATTTTCAAGTAAAATGCAACTGACTAAATAGTGGTCATTTGATGAGGAAACAAGCTGGGATTGGGTCCCTCAAGTTTGACCTAACTGGTGAATTATTTGGGAATGGGGACAGATAAGCTCACTGGGAACCAACATCAAAGGAATTGGTGGCAGGCTGAGTCACTGTCAGTTTGACCTCAAATGCCCAGACCAAGACTTGACTGAATTTTTGGTGGTTAGCACAGTGGCGTCTGGCCTGATGAGCAATGGGAATCCCCAAAGGCCACCCCATGTAGGTGCAGTCACAATTGGTTGGGAACAGGTTCAGGATGCCCAACCCACCCATGCCCAGTCGCTGGGCTGTTCATTTGGTCAAAAGCGTTGCATCAGCCACAATACCTTATTTGCCATAAGGGAGCTTTGAACTATTGTCAATGGTATCCAATGCTGCTACCTGCACGTTGGGGATCATCCCCAATGATTTTGGGAGAGGTTTAATTTTGACAAATGCAGTGTTATCTAAATTGAGACCATTGGCAATTCCAGCTGATAAATCAATCTTCATTCCTTTTTGACTATGTGTATTCTGATCATCAGGCTCATTTCCACTCATTTTCAGACTGATTAACTTATTTTAGCAATTTCTGTGCAAATTTCCCTGATCAGGTGTATAAGTTTAGGTGAGGTGAATGTGGGCACTGGGGGAGGGATCCAAAGAGGGAGGGCTGTTACCCAGCGCTCATATACCATGTGGGTGAGGTTGCCCTGGGTAATGAGGGGTATGGCCACCCTCTTCAGAGCCTTTTTACTCAGAAATGGGAAGAGGGTCTGATCAACACACAGGGGATGTTCTCCTGGACTTACAGGGTAAGTCAGAACTGGGCTTCTAGGATTATCCCACCTAAGGCAGAGAGCACGCCCAGCGCTTATCTGGGATGCACTCCCTTTTCTCTTTGCTGGTGATGGTCTTTCCATATTACCCAGAAAGGCACTTTTTCCAACAGGAGCATGAGAGGTGATGTGGTCCAGTGCAGCCTGACAGCTGTTCCCATGCAAGGGGGCTGTTTGGTAGTGAGGGAGCACTGTTGGGCCAGGTTCCCTCAGTATCATCATATTCTTGGTGAGGGGAGGCCTCACTGAGAAGTTGCACCAATCATCACTTTGGGTTCAGGGTTGACCATCAGTCAATAGCTCCCACAGGCGCTGAATACTTAACAACTGGGACTAATCAACAACTGAGGTCAGATGAACTTGGGAACAGGTGGCAGGATGTTTGAGTTTGAAATTATGTAATGAATGGAAATGCCCAGCTTTCATCTGCCATATGCCTTAAATTTGGTGCCATCAAATGGCACCAAAATAAGTCCAACTCATAAATGTACTAGAGATAAGCGTTAGAGCTGGACGTTGCTAACATATCTTAACCTCAGAATTAGGAAAACTCAAATGCAGGAAAAAATGACTAGTAAGTAAGGTTGTGACCCCCAAAGTAACTTTCATTAGTTTATTTATTGTAATAAAAGTGGCAAGTGAGACAAGAACTCAGATGTTGGAAAAAATGACAGGTAGGAAAGGTTACAAACCCTTAAGTAATTTTTATTTTAATTACTGTAAAGAAATTGTGCAAATAAGACATTATTCCCAGAATTATAAGGCGTCACAAATGCAACAAGAAAATGACAGAGCAGCTGGTTAGTACCATTGCCCCTTGAGCTCAAGTTTTTGTTCAATTAACAAAAACTTGTCACACTGCAATACCAGGTAAGTTATAAGTGGTTGCCTATGCAGTCAATATAAATTAATCTCTGAACTGATGTTTGGAAAAGGTGTGGACTCAACCTTTAAAGATCACCCTTAATAAAGCCCTTAAGACATATTTTAGGCTCTTTTAAGTCTAAAAAGTATATTTTGGGAGGGTGCAACCCTAATGCAGAACCTGACTTCAGTTTTAAATCTCTAGGGTTTAACTTAGTATTCATAATTTACATTCTGAGGTAGTTTGTGATGATTAGTTCAAATTGTATCATCACATCAGGTACCTTCAAGCCTTTTATTTTCTGTTAGCATTTTTAAATAGGCTTATAAATTACATTATTTATGTGGTTTTAACTAATATAGGTGCTACACTCTCTGCATATACAGCTTAGACTATCAAAAAAATTATGCAACACTTATCTCTTACAAGAAATCCATATTAAGTTATTATCTAAAAATAAAAGATAATACTGGTTATTGACAATATTACTCTCATTTGTAACATATATGGGCTAGATATAAATTTTGCTAAAGTGGCTTGCTTGCTCATGGGATTCAGAAGAAAAGTGTGGAGTCACTTGCATTAAATATATATTTGTTTACAGGGTGCGCCATCAGGTAAATTTGAGGGTATTGTTCTTATGTACTAAACTTTTTCTCATGGTTCCAAGCATGTCCAACCATTGTGAAGTCTTGGTATTATATATACAAGGATGCTCCTGAGCACATCAGAACTCTTTCAAACTCTGCAAAAAGGAAGTCTAAGCTAAACCTTTTCATTAAAACTATATATAATGTTATTAGCACCAAATAGAAAAATTATAATAAAGGCAGATTCTGCAAAAAACTTTATTTCATTAATATAAAAATAGAAAGTATATATAGTGCTTAGGGATTTGGGGTGCATAAAGTAGGATTTGGTTTTTATTGAATCAAGTCTTTTTCATAAGGCAAAATGTGCAACTGCTTCTTGGCTTCAAGGCAGCGTAATCAAGTTCCTTGATCCTCTGGGATCTTTTGGGCTTCAATCTTAAATCAATTAGAGCTCTGGCTGCTTGTGAATGTGTGGCTCCTGCTCTGAATGCTCCAGTTGTTCTCATGATCCTTGTAACCTTGTGGCTGCATAATTACATTGTTAATCTTGATCATTGAAGTTTTCAAAAAGATTTGCTTTCCATTTTAGTAGTATTTATATTGCTCAGCTTTGTATATATGGGGGAACTCTCTTCAGATGGGGTTTCAGTAATTATCCCATCACTGGCAGTCAAACCCAAAGTATAAAAGGGGTTTCTCTGAGGCATCATCTGTGATGTTATGCTCTTAGTTATCTGGATACTTTTTATACTTGCATGTCTTCTTATGTCTTGTTAACCAGATCTCAAATTATTTTGGAGATCAGGGGTATATAAGAGCTTTCATCATCAGAAGTTTTAGGCCCTCTAAGTCTATAAAAGAGGATTAGATTTTTAAATCTTTTGATCACTGCTGTGTCAGTTGAAATTTGATTTTCTTTATGACTATCTAATTCATTAGTACTGTTTTTAGTCATGTTGGAATGTGATTTTATGGAGGGAGATTTACCATAGATCAAGAAATTAACCCCTATATTTGAGCATTTTTCAACAATGAGTACAAACTTTATTTTTACAATAATCTGTTTAATAATATCTAGATCTTTTTTAATAAGATTATGAAAAATTTTCAAATCAGAATAAAGGAAAATACTAGTACTGATACCACTTATAAGATTTTAATTTTTATTATTAATCTTCTGAAAAGTGATAAAGATTTATTACTATTGAGGATAAAGCTGGACACTCAAGTTCCACTCATCCCTTAAAAGTTCAATACTAGGACTATCAGGATGTGGCCTTGGCTGCAAAGCTAATTTGAGTACTGAAATAATGCAATTGCATCAATAGTTCTGGGTTTATTTGTAAATTTGATGAGCTAACAATTACCTCATGACTGGATCCTATAAGTTTAGAATCATAATTGGTATCAGATTGCATCTGGTTACTATCAAACCAGATAACTGATCAATATAAGGGAGATAATATATTCTAGAGCAGTCAATCTGTTGTTAATATGATTATGCCCAACATGAGCAACTCAATCTCCTGATTTGATTATTGCTAGCTTAGCAGATATATAACTATAAAGATGTCATTTTTATTTAATCTAATTTTCTGAACTAAACATACTATTTACCTCATTAAATGATAGGTCTGGGTGTGCAAAACTTTATTAATGATTTCACATACTTTTATAATTTACCTCATTCTATAACTACTATGGTAAATGTAATTTTTTGGATTTTAATCAACCTAACACTTCCTTATTATTCCTAAAATCACCTATAGTTAAAGTTAAGAAAGTCTTTAATAAAAAAGAGCTAATAACCAAGGTATACTTTAATGCAAATGTAACTCAAGTTTTATTTTACTATAGGTAAAAAAATCCCTTGAGGGGTGAGCTTATATGAGGCCTTTACTGCAGCAGGTGTGACACATCCACTGCGCACATTTGACTGTGCAGATAACTGGTAGTGAAAGGTCAGACTTTAATCCATATTGGGACAAATTGATGGAGAATTGCTGTACATGGTGAGAAAAACTTAAAATTGTGACTTGAGGTTCAATACCATTGGAGTGTTGTACTGCCCAGGCTAAGATAGCTATATGTGTTGAAAAGGACAGTTTGGTTGTTATATATGTAGTTTAATCTGAATAGAGAATACAAAAGTTGTGCCTGTAATAAGGGTAAGCTTGCATGCAGATGTTCTTTTCAGATGGTGATGCTTGAATAAAACTTACATGACTTGTATTATATTTAGTATGTTAACCCCATGAGGAATGAAAAATCTTCAATAGTTAACTAAGCACATCAAGGTGCTTGTAACTGCATGACTAAAATAATTAACTTCTGTTATTATAAATAGCAAATATGGTTTATTTATTTCCATTATTCTTCCTACCTTATTAGGTTTAGTTAATAGTAAAGAAAAAGGATTCAGTAGATGTTTACTTATATGTTTACTGATTGACTTTAAATAATATTCTAGGTTTAGGTACTCCCAATCAAATATAAGAACTATTCATAAACCTTTATTTTTTAATAAAACTGTTCTATTTGCTTAATTAAGTTGTGTAACAATTCTAATGCCCTTTATACTAGATTTTGAAGCTATTTCAACATACTTAAATAATAGTTTATGTTTTATATAAAATAAAAAATAATAAAAAATATAATTTGTCAATTTTTCTGCAAGTGTGCATTGAGGGATTTAAATAATATGGACAAAAATAGATTTTAAGAAATATACTGAGAAAAATAATTAGTATTTTACATCAGGTAAGAATTTAACAAGTACTATATACAAGACTAGTGCAAAACTTATACTAATATAGCAGACTTAAGTCTTAGAAATGTATATATTAATAAATTATATGTTTATCCCCCCTTGGGTTGGGACCATCTAGTACTAAAAATAAATTATATGTTTAGCTCCTTTAGTAAAAAAATTTTATAAGTGAAAAGAATAATTAGTCTAGAACTAATTATTATGTTGAGGATGAAACCACAAAACTCATTTGTACTTTTTACTTGTAGGTGTTAAACTGTGTATCTCATTGATGTAAAAAGAAATCTAGAAAACTCAAGCTGTGATTTTAAAATAATATATTGAAGCAATATAGAAGAAAATATAAGCTAGGTTATGATCACTATCTCATCTTGTTATTGATTACCTTTTTACCATTAGTAGCGCCTATCTTCAGTATTTTTACATTTGATAGTTATATAATAACTGTTAAGTAAATACAGAAAAGTATATTAAATTGTGCTATATAAACAAAGGTACTAAAGTATATCACAATAATTGCTGTAATTAGGCTAATAAAAATTTTCTAAAGTACTTATAACTAAATGTTAATAATTATAGTGCATGATTATAATATACATATGAGGGGAAAGTATATGTTGAAATTAAAGCTAAGGGTTGTATTTCAGGTGTACAGGTAATATCACAAAACAACCAGGTACTGCTTGAGGACAGTAACCTGGGTAACACAAAGACAAAAGAAAACTGTTTATCAGTAGTTTAGTTTTTATTCAGCAAAATAAATAAGCACACCATAGTACTTACTTTTTCTTGTGGCTAACAGGCTTGCTTTAAGCATTCTTCCAGGTTGGCTGAATATAGCTTTCCTCAGAAAAATCTTATTCTCCAGATGAAAATTCCATAGAGATATGCTCTTCTCATTTCAAAATATCCTATTGGTGCAATTTCTGACTATTAAGCAGCACTTAGGACTGGAATTCTAGAGGCATAATATCCCAATTAATCCAGAAAAACAAATGCTTAGGCTCAGGGCACTTCCAAATAAGGCAATATGCCAACTGCCATTGAGTTACTGGAAGATGACTGTAATTATAATAAGAAAATTTTACTAATTTACTTTACTCTGGCGCAGGGCAAGATAAGGTGTTAAGATATGGTAATATAAAGAGTGATATGATACCAAGGTCACAGGCTTTGGTGATCAGTAAATTAAGGAAGTGAGAGTTGCACTGGTGGGGGTTAAGGATTGATCCACCATTGTAATATTTAATGAATTTCAGCCCTGGCAGATTTACTAATTGTAATCCAATACAACTTTGGCAACTACATATAAAGTTATGGCCCATGGGGTGAGATAATTTTTAACAATCAAAACCTTTATCTAAAAATTAGCTAAGATACAAAATTAAATAAATAATTATAACATATAATTGATGGTTGGTTAACCCAATCATAACAGTATGCTAGTGCTTAGAGCTAAGTTGAAAATTAGGACATAAAAGGCTAGCTTTTGTAACTAATTCTGATAATATTTATATCAAATATAATCTTTAGTACTAGTGTTATTATATAGCTACACTATATATAAACCTGTTTAACTTACTTGTACTATTTAGTCTGTTTATAGATTAAAAATCAGATAGGAATAGAGACAGATAGCCTATATACATCTAACAAAGTGATCATGTATAATAGTATACAACATCAAAATTAAATCTGTTTTAGGTTTATAGTATATAAATCAAATCTTACTAAATTTACCATTTTTACCATATGCTGGCTGGTTAAATCAAAGCTTCACCACTTTTTACTGCATGCTTAAATTATAAATCCATACCACACTTTGCTATGCATATTGTTAGCACTTTATTGTAATATATAATATGTGAAGATAGCCTACTATTTTACTTAAAGTTATGCATATGACTTGATCTGGAAAGTAAATTGAGCATTGGTCTAATAGTTTGCACTCTTTATGACAATAATATGTAGTAATTTCTTTATGAGAAATTTATATACCAATATCCTTAGTCACACTAGCTGGAAATCAAATAGTAATATATCTTTTAAACAAGGTAGCAGATATAAATAACATTAATCTAAGGCACAGATTGAATTATTTGATTAAAATAGTTTCTTGCTTTACTATGTCAATAGCTTTAAAAAGAACTATGTTTCAATATACCACTAATTTGATATTTTATCAATCTATAGATAAAGTCTAGCTTTAATAACACTACTGATTTATTATAGCTTCTGAGAGATAAAAAATAAATCTATAACTAAAAGGAATTGAGATGCTTGTCTTAACTATATCATCAAGCAAAAGGGTAAAATAATGAGATCATTTAATCTCATATAGATATTAAATATCATTTGAGTTCACAAAAAGCAAAATATTAAGCACTTATTACTAAGACTAAATATATATATATATATATATATATATATAATATCTCAGACTTTAGATAATTAGATGTCTTTCACGGTTTGTACTAAGCTTAAATTAAATATATACATGTACTCTTAAACTATAGAGCTCATGGTAGGATCTAAACTTCGAGTGCATCTCAGGGCTCGCACCTGAGAAAATTGAATAAACTAGTACTCATGAAAAATTGTTTAAATTCTATAATAAACTAGCCACACACTAACAAATACGAAATCTTAAATCATTGTGAATCAATTGTATCTGATCATATCACCCTTTGAAACGTGTACTAACGGTGCAGCTATGTGTGGATATTACTTTAAAACGCTCGCTAATAGTGGGGGTACAATGCCATGCTTGCTATTCAATAGCATAATAAGCGTGAAACTTTGTGTATAAACAACCAACTTGGTAGATTTGTAAATTCTACTAAATTTATATAGTTTGCTTTGTATGTAAATCGATACTATTGATATACTTGCTAGTTGCGCTCTCATCAAGCATGTGGATTTAAGCTAATTTTAGAAGCTTGCTTTTACAAAAGTGATGTAATCTGTTTATTAAACATCTACAAATAAACTTACTTTAATCGGGCTTTTCTTTACTATTCACATTATGGAACTTGCAAGTTTACGAAAGTTTGGGTGATTCAAATGAGAATAGTTAGAGATAAGAGTGGATTTATGGTTATTTATATAAACCAAGTGTCACGTTATTTGCCGAGGAATCATCAGGGGTTTACTTTATAGTAACCCATCTTAAGGCTGATTTGAGTACTCAGATGAGATTGATTTTGTTAGGTTTTACTAAAATAAAAGGTACTAAATTCAAGTTCAAGATTTAGCCATGTTTTGTTTTATGCTACATTAAATATTATTGCTTTAATACCAAATAAGTTTAATAAACATAGAACCCTCAAAGACTATTGAGTTATCAGCTTCACTGATATAGTTTGGCGTTTTAAAGTCTAATAAAGGTTTTAAAAATAGAAATCGGCGTCACACAAGTGTCATGAACTTTCAAGTTTATATTTTTAGAGGCTTGATCAAGCTGATTATGGGATGCACAGATACTTGCGAACAGGATTAGCAGTTTCTCATTTGAAATTTACCCAAATTAAAAGCTCCGAGTTTATGGTATAAAAATACACATTAAATTTCAAAGTTTTTCCTACCTCGAATAAAACCATTTTTAACCGGCTTTAAAAAGAAGGTTCTCAATTCGACTAGTATATATTTTGTTTTTTATCTGTTTGTTCGCGCATAACTGAAACTACAGGACCAATTTGGATGCCCTTTTTTTTAAAAAGAGGATGCTCCAACTTAGGTCCCATTTTACTTTTGTAAGTATTGGTCCAGTATTTGAACATTATTTAGTAAGTATATTATAATGGACTCGGAAGCGATGGATTTCAATTGTGGGCATGTTCATCGCTGGATAAACTTTAGTCCGGCATTGGTGAAGCGATAGCTTCGAAGCAACTTTTGACATATGTCCTATGGCTGAGGGGTATGTTCAAAATCCAGGTAAGTATGAGATCATAGCGGGATGAGCTTAAATCATTATAGTTGGCTATCAGTTTGCGTAATTTGACCAATAAAATCAATTAAATTTAATAAACTAATTTTTTTAGATGGCGAACAGTAATTTTACCATAGATTGAGCAATAAAATCAACTAAATTTAATAAAATAATTTATTATTATATTTGTTTATGAGATACTATATATAATATATATACAATGAGTTTTATTTTTATAGAGAAATAGTGAGTGTTCAAAAAGGATATATAATATAGGGTTTTTTAATAACATTAAAAAAAATTCTAAATTTAAAAAATGCACTAATTTTTTAGGAAAAAAAAACTGGGGCAAAGTTTTTTTTGGAAAAAAGACCCTTTTTTCAAATTTTTTTTGGGGGGAAGAATCACCTTTAAAAAAGGCACTAAAAGTATAAAATAATTGAGAAATTATGCCTCCTCAATAAAACCCTTTTTGAAATTGGTGACATATTTTAAATGACTTATAATAGCCATTTATTATATATACTCAGCACTGTATATTCTAAGTTGCTTATAGTTTACACTTGGACATAATTCAGACTTGAGATATAATTTGTATTTGTAAGCAAAATTCTATAAGTCAGGTTGGAAGATGGTGCTGACTTCAAAATGGTTTTATTGAGGAAACATAATTTCTCAATTATTTCATACTTTTTGTCACCTTTTTTAAAGGAGGATCTTTTTTTCCAAAATTTTTCAATTGACTTTGAAAAAGGAGGAGGTTCTCAACTCAACCTGTATATTTTTATATATTTGATACAAATTATTCCAAAGCTAATGGGCCAATTTAAATGATATTTTTGACATGTTATATGTTCTATGGCTGCTGTTATGTTCAGGATCCAGGCAAGTATGAGATCATAACATGAAGAACTTAAATCATTATTGATGCATATCATTTTAGGGTGGTTAGCCGAGCAGGTAAAACTGCTTCCACCCTATGTGCAGATTTTGAGTTCGAAACCTGTACTGGCTAGAAAACTTCTCGGTGTGGTATATTTGTCCCAAGGTCGACTCACCTCGGATAATTTTTTTAGATGCATATCATTTTTATATAATTTGACCAATAAAATCAAATAAATTTGTAAAATGGATTACTTTAGATGGTGATCAGTACATTTAGCATAGATTGACCAATAAGACCAACAATTGATATTATATATTAGCATGATATATTTCATAAGGCTGGGGTATATTCAAAAATAGGTAAGTATGTTATAGCATGAAGAGCTTAAAGCATTATAGATGGCTATCATTTTTGCATAATTTGCCTAATAAAAGCAATTGAATTTGATAAAATGAGATATTGTAGATGGCAATCAGTAAATTTAGCATAGATTGGACAATAAAATCAACCAAATAAATAAATCATATAATATAAGTAGATATCTGAAAGTTTAACATTTGATTAATAAAATTAACTAAATATTGAAAACTGAATAAATTCAAAACTATCAAACTTAAAACTAAAACATTAAACTATTCAAATTAACTGAACAATTATATATATATATGCATGTAGAATATTTGTCTAGTTTATTTGGGATTGATAATTAGTTTAGGAGAAGAGGTTTTTGTAAACATGCATTTATAGTATTTTTATTTTAAGATAATTTATAAATCACTACAACTACATACCACCTAATTTATATTTAAATCAAATAAATTTTAATTTATCTACCAGCTATTGCCTTCTGTCAAACAGTTTTAGTAGGCTAATCCAACCATTACTTAAGTAATCAAACCATCTCAGTTATTAATCTTTCAAAGTTAAATTACAAAACATAATGATAGTATCATAGCATAACAGTAAATAGATAATATATTAAGAAAGTTTCTAACAACCTTCAATCATAAGGCATATATTGTGCACTTAAGCTTTTTACCATAAGGTGAAACCTAAAATCATTTTTAATGAAAGAGGATGATCCCATGGTGATCCCATTCCAATTTTGTAAGTATAGGCCCATAATCTGACCAGTAATTTAGTTTTTTCTAGATATTTTTATATAATTTTAGAAAAAATTTGAAAAAAAACTTTAAGAAAAAGAGAACCAACTTCAAAAAATGCACTAAAGATAATGAGATAATCAATGAAAAATGCTTTAAAATATATGAAATAATTGATAGAAAATAATGAATAATTGATAAGGCCTTTTTGAAGTCAGTGCCATATTTCAAACTGACTTATAGAATATTGCTCATGAATAAAAATTAGAGCTTATATTATAATGTGATCAAGTGTAAACTATAAGCAACTAAGAACACACAGTGTTAATATATAGGTTCTTTTTTAAAGATTTTTTTATTTGGGAGACTGTGTGAGACAGAGTTAAAATCTTCAATGATGACTGAATTTTTAAGCAATAATTTTGCATTGTCATTAGTCTTTTTGATTTATATGTATCTTAAGGCAGAATTACAATAGAGCTGCAATTTATAATTACCCCTGTGTCAAGTTGCATTTGAGCCTTCACTGAGTGTGGATGTAAAGTGCTTTATTATAGTAATGGATATCTTATTTATTCCATGAGGTACAATCAGTGCTTGCTTTTATATATTTATGTTCTGGTGTTATGTATGTGTGCATGTATGCTCTATCCATATTTATTAATTGTGTTTTTATCTCTTTCTACATTGCAGGTTAAACATTATAAAGAGCAGACCTCAGTTCAGTGCATTCTTTTAGTGTACTAGTTGTTGATATCTCTATTTTTATTTATTAATATTTGTTGCTTGTGATCACCTTAATGTGGTGTCTTATATGATTTTTCATTTCACAAATGCTCTTATCTCCAGTGGTGCATGTTGGATCCTGCTTTTTAGCTGCTTGCAGGTGTCAATTTAGGGCAGGTTTCAACAACAGATTGATAATATTACTTTTTAAATTAATTGACACAATTAGAAGACATAAAACTATAAAATTACTTATAATATCTCCAAGTAAAAGCTTGGGGGTGATTAATGATACTTTATTAAAGGGCCTTCCCTAGTAATTAGGGTAATCAAAGGCTAATAGTGGGATAGATATTAAATTGTTTATAGGTGAGGTATTGAGGCCTAGATGGAAGGGTTGATGACCTATCAGCGTGCAGCAAAACTTCTCACCTCATTTTGCCTTACCACAATATAATTGGTCCACCACAGGCAGGATAAAACCATGAGTAATAATTAATATATTATATCCAATCATTCTTATTAAAACCAAGTCTATTGCAGCTTATCTCCATCTTCTTTGACTCATGATTGATGGGTAAAATTTATTCAATCTTTGTAACCCACTCAAGCCTATAAAAAGAGGTGTTTTTTCTATAGACAAAAACACTGAATTGGTTGTAGGGCTTGGGTAACTCTCCACCTCAGGTAGGGTATTCCACTAAGGTTTGAGAGCAACATATGCTGTTCAATTTGTTTTATTCAACTAAAGAAAGGAGTAAAATGTTTACTCTGAGTTAAAACATTTCACTGAGAGAAAAGGCAGTTTTGTATTTATTAAAATTTAGACTATTATCAGCTAAAACATTCTTCTAATGAAGCCACAATGGCAATTGTTGACATCACCCCCCCTCAAAAATGTTGTGGGAGGATAGAGCCATAAGAAGCAGCCATGTATCCAAATTATAATAATACCTGTAGCTAAGTACTTTATGGAATACTCATCACCTCTCTTGTAGGTGATGATGAAAGGGCCCTTGTCAGGATTTGAGAAAACATTGTCTCAAATTCCCATCTTCTGAATCTGGCCATGCCAAATTGGTCATCAATTCCAGCCAAGAAAAAACTTTTTCAGGATCATCCTTACCTAGTACTGAGTTATGTAGAGTGGGCTTTCCACCTTCTCAGTCAGATGAGCGATGATATCCATTGAGGATGCCCTTGAAAAGGCCTTTCTGGAAGGTTGGTAAAGATCCTGATCAGATGAGGCTCCAAAGATCCCAAAGGCATCAAGTCCCAATGAACCCTATAAATATAAAAGCATTTTGATTTAATAAAATATTCAGTAAACTAACCTATATTTTTCTGTTTCCTCTTTGGTGCTCATTTCTAATTTTCCAGCTTTGAGCTACCGCGAACCCCAGCACCAGTCCAGAAAACTGTAGCACTGACAAAGTGGTGCTCATTACAGGGGGCTCCAACCTGACCCAGTGAAAATGTCAATCACAACAAATTGAAACCAACAGCAACCCTGACGACCAAGCAACTGGTCAATTGAGGAGCATTACTTGATGGGTTAGTTCTTCACGATATGCAATGCTGCCCTCACAGCTGGAAAGGCTAGAGTTCTGCGCCGCCTTCCAATGCTCACTGCCCTCCCTAGACGGGGGCCAATATCAACTTCAGCTCAAACACACCCACAATGTCATCCAACAACTAGTCCTCAGCATTTACGCTGAGGGCGTCTGCTCCAGCCACTCCTGCGCCTCCGCCATGCCATCCACAATGTGGGGCCTATACTCAACAGCTGTATTACCTGCTGGAGAGCTTACCTTGGGGCCTGATCGCTACCTTCATAATTTCTTCCATCCCACAATTCATCACCTCCTCCAGTTAGTAGGATTATACCATCAGGAGGTCTCTTGGCACCTAGGGCTCACCCAAAATTTACATTCATATATTATCAACTTCTACAATGCTGTCTCCTCCTTTGTGCATGACAATTGTGAATCTATACTCAATAACCAACTACTAATCAATGATATCCATGATCAATTGGTGGTATTAGATAGCGGCATCTCCAGCTACCTCAAGGAACAATCTCACCAAAATGCTCAGCGGTTTGAAGCAACATGGGCCCAGTGCTTACAACAAGCTGAGGAATTACTACAATCCCTACAGCAGCGCTACTGAGAGCTGGCCTCTCGCAACTACTCCCCTGCAGCTGCTGGGCTAGAAGGGCCTAGGGGGCCAGAAGGTCCTGAAAGGTGTCAGGGGCCAGCAGGACCTGAGGGACCACATGGGCCTCAAGGGCCTTCTGGCCCCTGACCTTGGGTGAACCCAAAGACCTCTGGCAAAAGGATATAATAACCGCTCTGGCCGCCCTGTGGGACCAGATCCAAAAGGTGGCTTTGGGATGCAAGCTTCAAATGGACAGTGCTCCCCTCGACCCCAGGGTCTCCATCAAAGCACTATTGGATGAGTTGGATAACCTCAGCGCTTTCATGAGGCTCACTGATGCTCACATTTCCTAGCTCAAGACAACATGTTGTGGGTTTGAAACCCAGTTGGCCACCATCAAAAACCAGCTCCAACTGCAGAACGCCGAAATTCAGTCCTTAAAGGAGCAGGTTGCCAGCAAGGCGTCTGCTTCCACCCTCAGTCAAAATTGAGAATACATCCAAGAAGACTTAGAAGGCTTGTGGGACCATCTAGTACTAAAAAAAGACTTAGAAGGCTTGCGGAGGCGGCTAGATCAACGGGCTCCTCAAGAATATGCATAAATGGAGATCTCAGAGCTGACACCTATCCCAGGCGTTAACACCCTCTCTACATTGTTGTCACTAACTTTAAGCCTAGCTTCAAGGAGAAGTTCACCCCCAGATGGGAGAGCATCACCTCCTTCTTGTATGCCTACAAGAGTTCTATGGAGGAGGCCACTGACCAACAAAAGGTGAAGCACATCCACTCATGCCTAGACAGCACCGCCCAGGAAATTATGACTCCCCATCTGAAGGAGTGTAACACCTGGGAACAAGTCTGCACTTCCCTGATCCAAGAGTTTGGCAGTAACCAAACCTTGGCCAACCAGAAGCAAGCATTCATGGGCATTTAATTTAACAAAGGAGAAGACCCTATGGAGTTTGCCAACTGATTCTACGCTCAGGCTCAACCTTTGGTTACAACAATCCATATCACTCTGGACGACGCCATTACCACCGTCATCTCCACCCTGGGGTCCTATCCTGAGGTCCAGATGAACATGATCAGGCAAAAGAATGGGTTCACTTGTATCAGGGAGATCAAGGAGGCCCTCAACGAGATCCCTGCCATGATCCTGAACTCTAAGGCTGCGCCCACTGGCCCCTCTAACTGCCCTAGGGTCCATGTAGTTGAGAACCAGAAAACCCCCCATCCGCGGTGCACCTATTGCAATGGCTTTAGGCACAGCGCCAAAACTTGTTGGAAACGTCTAGCTGAGGAGGCAGGAAAAGGGCAGTCAGCATGAAGGACAAGGCGCTCCATGCTGACACCCCTGTCCAGCCTCAAGTAACCCCTACACACAAACCTGAAGCCATTAACCCTGAAGAAGTAACTGTGGCATCTAATGACAATAAAGACATTGATACTGCTTACTCTTCTTCTGATGATTCTCCTATGTTCCTTACGTTGCTGCCTCAGTTTGGAAGTTTGGTCACCCAAGTCACCATCTGGGTCCACAAGATTCCAGTTTATGCCATAATTGACAGTGGCTCCCCCATGAACGTTATCTCTTCCAAGCTGATGAAATGCATCAAGGTCACCCCTGATATGCCGCACTACATGGAGTATGGTATGGCTGGCCCTCAGTGCACCCAATCCATAGGGGCTTATTCCTCTCTACCCATTTGGTTTAGAAAGCTCACTTTGGATACAACTGCCATCACTTTGGACAACACCAGCTACAATCTACTCCTTGTAACCCAGTTTCTTCAAGACTATTTGGCTGTTATCCACTATGATGGTGGTTTTCTCTCCCTTCTAGGACACCGAGTCCCTCTGGTTTTTGAAACTGCCCATGACTCTAGGGCAGATGTCAAGGCCTGAGCCTGCCTACTGGAGACTGAAGGATGAATTGATCAGCTTGAGTACCACATCTGGGGCTCTCGAGTCTGGCTGCCCCCTCCTGCTGTGGATGGATCTGAGGGGATGCCAGTTTACTTGCCCCAGGTGGCTACTGTGCCCCCAAAATCCCAGGTCATTGTCGACACCTGGGTCCACATCAACATTCCCTCAGGGTATTTACTGGAGGTCTGAGGTATGGATAACCCATCTCCCAAGGAAGTGCTGACCTTCCCTGGAATCCTTGATCCAGCATATGCCATATTGATATCAATGTTGCTAACCAACCTGACTGACAAACCAAAAAGTTATAGGACCTAACCAACCCACCACTTACATTTACCTATTACCAATGGGGTCTGTTGCTGACATCCAAAGCTTTGGGGAATTGAGGGACCTTGGCTTGGAGTCACCATCCTCAGTTAATTTGGTCGACGCTAACATAGGAAAGGACCTCTCTGATGAACAGTGACTTAAGGTTCAGGAGCTCCTGGATGAATACTCGGATCTATTCTCCACTTAAACCTACAATTTTGAAAGGATGAACGGAGTCCTCCACCATTTAGAAATTGGGGATGCCCCCTCATTTCAGTCCCAGCCTTACCACAAGAGCAAGATTGAAGAGGCCCAGGTCACGGTAGAACTCAAACAGCTGCTCAACATGAGGCTCTTGGTTCCCTCGCATAGCCCTTGGTTCTCCCTGCTTTTGCTGGTCCAAAAGAAGGATGGCAAGCACCAGGTGGTGATGGATTATCGACGACTCAACTCCATCACCAAGAAGGACAGCTATCCTCTGCCCTGTATTGACGACTCACTCCAACTGCTTGCAGGTTCCCAGTACTTCTCGGCCATAGACCTCACCAGCGGGTATTGGCAGGTTGAGCTCACTCCCAAAGACCAAGCCAAGTGCGCTCTAATCACTCACAAAGGGCTGTTTGAGCCTACCTGGATGCCCCAAGGCCTCTGCAACGCCCCAGCCATGTTCCAGCGTGCCATGGATGGGATCCTTGGGGACCTGAAGCTCTCCTGTGTCCTGGTCTACCTGGATGACATCACCATTTTTTTGCAAACTTTTAATGGATATGTTGACCACCTTAAGGAAGTCTTCAAGCATCTCTGGAAGGCCTCCATCAAGCTCAAGCTCTCAAAGTGCTCCTTCTTCCAGCCTGAGCTAGAGTTCCTAGGCCATAAGGTCTCCAAACATGGCATTCAACCTATCCCCAATAAGGTCGATGCCATAGAAAAAATGTCACGCCCCCAAAGCCTACAAGATATTCAAGTCTTCCTAGGTATGGTAGCTATTACCATCAGTTCATCTCACAGTTTGCCAACCTTGCTGAGCTGTTGTTCTACCTCCTACAAAAAAATGTTCCATTCAAATGGTGACCTGAGCAGGAACAGGCCTTCAATGCTCTATGTACAGCTTTATGTACTAAACCTGTTCTAGTTCATCCCCGTTTCAATAAGCCTTTCTTGCTGTTCACAGATGCTAGTGACGTTGCTGTGGGGGCTATCCTGGCTCAGCATGATAAGAACCAGGTTGATCATCCCATAGCTTATTTTAGCAAGACCCTAAGCAAGGCTGAGCCAAACTACAGCATCACCGAGAGGGAATGTCTAGCAATTCTTTTAGCCATCAAGCATTTTTGGCCCTACCTCTATGGTAACTATTTTACTATCATTACTGACCATTCTTCCCTTTGATGGCTGCAACAAATGAAAGACCTGGATGGACAGTTGGACAGGTGGGCCCTACGACTACAAAGCTATGACTTCACCATCATCCATCGCGCCAGTGCTATTCACCAAAACGCTGATGGACTCTCCAGGATGCTGGTATTAACAGTCCTGACTCCGGAGGAGGATCAGCTCTATGACTTGATAGGACAGCCTGAACGTTGGGAGCTGGAATCCCCCCAGGTCCAAGCCAAACTCTGGCGGATGACTCAAGACACCCAGGTCAAGGATGGGTTACTCTACAAGAGAGTCAACAAGAAGTGGCTTCCCTACATCTGACCCTCCTCTCGCACTGATGTCATCCTAAAAGCCACTCTACTGTTGGGCATGGTGCGGTCAAGAAGACCTATGAGTGGCTGAAGTCATGCTGCTACTGGGACTGAATGGTCGAAACCATCCAAGAGGTTCTGGAAGCCTGTATGACCTGCTAATCCCAAGACTGGGACAACCCTCAATATCAGCACTCCGTCATTGCGCCAACCAAGCCCTTCAATGTCATTAGTATTGACGTGGTGGGTCCCCTCCCCACTGGTCTACATGGTCACAAGTCTAATATTATTGCCATAGACCATCTGACTAAGTGGGTTGAGGTGATCTCAGTTCCTGCAGCCATGGCTAAGGCTACCGCCCTGTTCCTTGTTCACTCCATTTTAACCCAGCATGGGTGCCCCTAGACCTTGCTCTCGGACAATGGTTTGAACTTCACCTCCCAGGTAGTAAAGGAGCTAACTTCACTATTTGGAACCACCCAGAGTTTCGCTGCTCCCTACCACCCTTCTAATAATGGGGCAGTAGAATGGGCTAACAGAACTCTTGTCTCCATCCTGCAGAAGTTGGCCACCTCAGATCCTGCCCGCTGGAACCATTATTTGCTCAGCGCCCTGCTTGCATACCGAGTAAGCTACCACCATGTTATCAAAATGTCCCCATTTGAAGCCCTGTATGGGCGGGCCCCACAACTACCCAGTAGCGTCCAGCCTCTGTTCAAAGCCTCCACTCCCATGAGCACCAATTTAAATATGAGGGCCCTTGCCAATGAAATTGTCCAGCTCCAAGCCCAAGCCACTCAAGGCATTGTTATCACCACTGGAAGAGAGACATCCCAATCGAATCTTGGATGACCCTCCTTACCATAATTTCAACTAGGTGACCTCATTCTCTTTTATCATCATTGACCTGGAGGCCAACAGAACAAGCTTGATGTACTGTGGTCTGGGCCCTACAAAGTTATACACAAGGTGAAGTCTGAGTACTCCATTGCCAACATCAATCAAGGGACTGTTGTAAACTGAGTGCATGGTTGGTTCCTCCGGCCATACTCCCCCCTCCAACAGGATCTTGAAGGGGGCCTTGTTGGGATTTGAGATAAAAGTTGTCTCAAATTCCCATCTTCCAAATCTGGCCATGCCAAATTGGTCGTCAATTCCAGCCAAGACAAAACTTTTTCAGGATCATCCTTACCTAGTACTGAGTCATGTGGAGTGGGCTTTCCACATTCTCAGTCAGGTGAGCAACAATATCCATTGAGGACGCCCTTGAGGAGGCCTTTCTGGAAGGTTAGTAAAGATCCTGATTGGATGAGGCTTTAAAGATCCTGAAGGCATCAAGTCCTAGTGCACCCTATAAATATTGAAGCATTTTGATTTAATAAAATATTTGGTAAACTAACCTATATTTTTCCATTTCCTCTTCGGTGCTCATTTCCAATTTTCCAGCTTTGAGCCACCACGAACCCCGGCGCCAGTCCAGAGAACTGTAGCACTGACAGTAATCCCAAATTGATACAAGCTTGTTGCTTCTAGAAATAATGCAGTTACAATAATACAGGACCATGTCAGAAACTTGGAGGAAGGTAGGGGAGCCCAGAGCTCATTGGCAGCTTGTCCTTCATTGGTAACAGTTTTAGCTATGTTAATTATAGCCTCATATTGGAGATATATGATGTGCTGAGCCAATCTTCTCATGGCCTTCCCAGGTTCATCAACCTTAGCAGAAAATACTTTGTTAGTTAAAAGGGATGGTATCCCTAGTTCTCAACTATACAAAACATGGGATGTGGACATTTTCAGGATCCAGTGATAACTAATCTAATAAGGTCATAAGAACACTAGGAAGGAATTGATCCCAGTACAATGGGTCTGAGGAGGCCATTTTCCATAGGATTGAGACCAAGGTGCCATTCACTATCTCCACAGTTCCATTGGTAGAAGGATTATAAGGGGCTAAGAAGAGTTGTTGGGCTCCCATGGAGGTAGCCAGGATCTTGACCACTCATTAGGTAAAGTTCTTCCCATTATTGCAGAGTAGTACCTGGAAGCAGCCATGATGAGTGAGAATGCTTTTATGTGGGAAGGACGCAGTGGCTTTGGCCAGTTGGAATGGGAGCGCCACGGCTTCAATTCACTTAGTGAAATGGTCAATTCCTATCAGGATATATCTGTTTCCACTGGTAGTCTGTGGAAGGGGAACTACCACGTTTAGTTTGATGGTGTAGAAAGTTTGTTGAGGGGTAGTTAATTGATAATGGTATTTAGTCTTGACAGTGGATTGCTTCTTACACGTGAGACAGGCATCTAAGACTTCAATAATGGTCTCCACAGTTACCTCCTAATGGTACTATTACTAATTCACTCTTAGCTTTTCTTCATTCACTCATGATCTATAGTAGATTGAACTTCCAGGACAGCAGGTACACGTTCTAAGGGTCAGAGATAGGGCAACCACTTGGCCCTAATTGTTTATACAACTTCCCACTCTTCACTTTGGTGTTGTGAGAGTGCTAGGTTAACATCTTCTGTACAGGCTCATCCTCTTCCTCCCAGTCATTTGGGGTCATTAAGAGGTCATATAACCTCTCCGCTTCACTGTTATCCAAAAATGCAGGACTGGCAACTGAGTTAACCCATAAAAAATCATGTGGCAGGCTCCAGCGCGGTGTTCAACCTTCATGTCATAATGCTGGAGTTTTAGAGCCCAATGCGCTATATGGATGGTAGGATCCTCCATATTTTGTGGCCAATTCAAGGAAGAGTGGTCTGTAACCACAGTGAAAGTAGTTCCATACAAGAAAGGGTGATAGTGTTTCACAGCTAGCAAAACTGCAAGGCACTCCTTCTGAGTGACGCTATAGCTGCTTTCATCATTTGATAGCATCTTGCTAAAATATAATATGGAATGAACTACCCTTTTTTTATCCAGTTGAGCCAAGATATCCCCAATGTCATAGTATGAGGCGTCTGTAAACAAAATAAAAGCTTTGCCATAGTCTGGGTGCCGCAGGATAGGACGTTGTTGTAGCAGTTGCTTCAAAGTCTCAAAAGCGGCCTTCTGTTCAGCACCTCAATGGAAAAGTTGTTCTTAGTCAGTAGGCGGATGAGAGGCTCACTGAGTTGGGTGAACTTAATGAACTGATGATAATACCCCATCATGCCCAGAAATACCTGTATATCCCATAGGGTTTTAGATGGTAGCATTTTTGATATTGCTTCCACCTTATACTGTATGGGTTGGATTCCTTCCTGAGAAATAGCATGGCAAGGAAGTATAATTCCTCTAGAAAAAGTGCACTTGAAGGGCTTTAACTTAACGTTGGACTCACGCAAGCGCTGAAACTCTTCTTTTAAGTAATGAGATGTTAATTAAAGGTCTTAGAAAACACTGTGATGTCATCAAAATAGATAATGACGCAACTTAACTTAAGTCTTGCAAGACGTGATCAATGGTTTTTTAGAAAGTTGGAGGCACGTTACACAACCCTTAGGGTAGTTGGATGGGTAGGAAGAGACCCTCTTTGTAGATAAAAGCGCATTTCTCTTTATCTTTGAGAGAAAGGTCCATTTTCCAATATCTGCTAGCTAAGTCCATGGCGGAAAAGAATTTAGATCTGGAGAGTTGTGTCAGGCCATTATCAATGCAGGGGATAAAATATTTGTCTTTTTTGAAGTTGATTAGTTTGCAGTAGTCCATTACTATCTGATGACCTCCATTTTTCTTTTTTATAAGAAGGAGAGGAGACGCCCAAGGGCTTTGGGACAGTACCAATAACCCAGTGACTAGTAACTGCTTGAGCTTAATTCTCATATGTTTTCCCTTGACCTTGGACTTATGGTAAGGTTTAGATCAAATGGGATTGGCATCACCAACATCAATTTTGTGCTCCAGTCCTTCATATGCCCGTAATCATTATCATATTTAAAAAAAGATATCACTGTAAGTATCTAGTAGAGTGGACTTTTTACAGCTCTTCTGAGTCTAGGTTATCAGAAATATGAACTTCAGGAATAGCACATAAAAGTTACTCAATGGGTAGGCCCATCTCTAAAAACAGACCTGATTAAGTGAACTTTCAAATTATTATTAATGAGGATTATCATAATCTTTACTATCTCCTGGTGTTTTCTCACAATAAAGTCATTTTTGGTAAGGTTTCCCAGAATA
The DNA here is from genome assembly GCA_022478985.1 of Massospora cicadina. Taxonomy (NCBI): domain Eukaryota; kingdom Fungi; phylum Entomophthoromycota; class Entomophthoromycetes; order Entomophthorales; family Entomophthoraceae; genus Massospora; species Massospora cicadina. Next base: position 1,504 of record JAKSZP010001898.1, on the reverse strand, counting down.
ATATTAATAAGTCGCTGGTAGGCATGATCAAGTATTTTAGACAGTACTCAGGTCTTTAGAGGGCTAACACCATCAGTGTTGGTGATGTGAATAATAGTTTCAGGGGATTTGTAAGGTAAACTTATTATCAATTAATCGTTGCTCCAAAGACTTGATTAATATCTCCTCTGAGGCATAAAGAGGAATTTCTTAGGCAGCGTCCACTAACTCAAGAAACTTTTTAATATGGCGCCTGGACGTGATTCAGTGCAGTGATAATGAAGAAGAGGAGTACTCAACTGAGAAAGAGTAGTCTTTAGTGTTAGGGTCAAGTTGAGTTTAGACCAGAGAAACCTCATAGTTGGGGAGTGAGAGATGACCACGTTTCATGTTAATAGTTCCGTCATACTCAATTGTAAACTGAGTGCCAATGAGCATATTATAATGGCTGCTTTCCAAAGCCACAGCAGGTGCCAACAGGATAAGCTTTTCAAATCTGAGTGGTAAAGAGGATATGTCCCAATAGCGCAAGTACTATTGGGACCCACAGTTCCATACTCCTGAGAGTAGTCTAGGTCAGGCACTAACTTAATCTTCTTGATGAGTTTGGAAGAATTACGTTGACTGGAGAACCAGTGTTAAGGGTGGTCATGACCTTTACCTTGTTGATAGCTACCTCCACCTGAATTACAGCCCCACCGAAGTTAGGAGGGAGAGCTATAACCTCCTTAAGTCAGAAATTGGAGGCAAGCTTTTTAACTGTTTCAGATTTTTACCTTTCATATATGTTTTAAGTATGGATATATTGGATAGGACGAATCAACAAGGCAAGGAACAGGTCAGCATCACTTGCAGTATAAATGACCTTGGGGCAACCCAGAACTGGCAAAGATAGGTGTCATCAGGTACCATGGCCTTGTTTGCTTCTCCAGGGTTTATCCAGTCCAGTATTCCTACTTCTATTGGTGCTCCAAGGACACAGTGTCCCACATACTCATGACCTCCTTTATATTTATCATCTGAGGGGCTGTTGATGAATGAATGTAAAGCAAGAGGAGAAGAAGATAGAGCCAGGCCCATCAGGCTGGTTGGGAGGCTTCCTTTAACACTTTATCAACTGGCCCATTTGTGTTGCAGCGGTTGCCCTGGGGCGCTCAACTACCATTTTGGCCATAGAAGGGGGCGTTTTAGCTTCTATGGCCTTGGCATGAAGCGCTTTTGTGGATGGATTGAGAAGTTTAAGTGGCATCTTAGGAGAGCATTTTGAGATGCAAACAGACAGTGAAGTTACCAAAGGTGCTAAGAACTGAATTGCGCAGGGACTTGGAGCTTGAGTCACTGTGAGGAACCTCTCTGTGGAAGATGGATTAAGACAAAGATTTAAAGAGATATGCAAAGCAAACTTGAGGTTCAGAAGACAGAATGGAGCGTTGCCCTGCTAAGAACAATATACCTGGGCCAATCTCCTATGGCATTGGGAGTTCTGATTTGAGGTTTACCAAAGGAACAGGCTTTGTGATAATAA
>JAKSZP010001897.1:0-55697 GCA_022478985.1 Massospora cicadina | reverse complement strand
CTCACATTTCCTCCACGCAACCTGCGCAGTATGTGGAGGAGGGCTCCCACACCACCTCCTAGAAACATGCCCCCAACCAAAGCCATATGGCGGGAAGTTGCGCGCCTGCTTAAGCTCCAAGACAAGCAGGAATTATCTATCTCAAAGAGCCTCCTCGCGCTCCAGCTAAAGTCACCAACCCCATCTACCCTCCGCTCCCTAATGATACCCATTGCAATGTGGACAATCCACGCCATTGCCTTAGATGCGTTCAAGTGCATAGTCAAAACCATCCATGGGGTTATCAATAGGTTCCACGTCCAATTATTGGAGCACTTTCAAGCCTGGCTTTATGGATACATGAGGCCAAGGCAACAGGCGCTTTTAGAATCGTAATTCCCACTCTGGTTCCTCCAAATGGACCCTTTCCTACACACCTGCTCCATAGCAGGGGAAACCCCCTCAGAGTAGCGCACCAACCCCCATACCTGGCAGTCCCGCTGGCAACAGGGGTAACCTGAGTACCCCAGGTTGCCCTATTTTATCTATCTTCACTTCCCCCCTTTTTGTTCCCACACATACTTTGTAATGCCCATCCCCCAGTCAGCTTGCCTTGGGTAAATAAAAAGGTAGGTGCATCTTGAATCTCAACATGATGTTTAGAAAATTTATAAGCCTTTTTGTGACAATGATATTTGTTAAAATCTGGGCCGCTGGAAGGTTGATCACTTCTAAATCCTAATTTCAACTGCACAGATTCTTGAATAATTGCATTAATAGTTTAATTATATTAACTGGGGCAATAATAATAAGAAGACAATTATTATGGTTGATTTTATAAAAGCCACACTGAGTGAATTGTCCACGCTAGACTAGTGCTTCTTCATCTTGAAGACATTCTGGTACTGTCAGGAAACACTTTCCCTATTATCTTATTGTAGAGCTAAGTGGAGACTTAATAACAACAAATTATGGATATCTGAACCTTTCACTTTTATCTCAAGAGTACTCTTAAATAACCAATTTAAAACAAAATAGTTATTATCAAGTTTTAATCTAATTTTATTAAAAAATATTTATGGGTTTTATAATAAAATTGACATACAACTTTTCAGCTGTCTGCTGAAAATTATTTGCTCTTAAGCTGGTTTGACCCTCAAGTATTAAGCACCAAATCTTGTCTGGTAACATTAATTTGATTTTCTTAGGCATCATAATCATCAGCTGTTCAATGACTAATTTATTGGTATTAGAAACTCAAAACCAATTGTGTTGGCTGATGACAATTCTACTATCTACCACTGGTGTTAGAACGCTTAGGTAGTTTCCAGCAACTCCCTATTATTTGCTCTGAACGATTCTCAATAATCTGGCTATTGGGCATTGTTACCTCATTTAAACATACTGAATATCATTAAAGATAATTCCTGACGATAATCTCATCAGTTGCAACTGGTGTTAAGATATTAGATTATTTATTTACATAATTTGACTATCAGTTGTTGTTCTCTCATCAAATATATGCTCATTATTATCGGGGATTATTCCTGACAATAATACTCTCAAATTAATGACCATTGCCAAGACTATACAATTGTAACCAATTGTCAAATTCATTAATCAGTCAATAGGTTGGATAATGTGGTCAACTGAAATTTCAACAATGGTAGCCATATTTTTAGGTCTGGAAGGCTCAAATGGACTTTTTTTATGTAAGAAGATTGATATATCAAAAGACATTTTCTTAAAACTATTATGCCCTGTAGCTTTAGATTTTTTTGAGCTGAGCAATGCTTGCTCTAAATTGACAACACAGTGCATTGCTTTAAAATCAGGAGGACCACATCTTTTGGCAGTGGAGGAGGATAGACCATCATCAGAATTCATAAAATTTTATACCTCTTCCCTCATTGGATTCTAAATTGTCTTTTGAGAAAACTAAATACAGTAGACAGTAGTTGTCTATCATAAAACATATTCTGAGCAGTAGTAGAAGTACTTAAGATAAGAACTTATGAATTGCCTTCTTTACTTTAGTTGCAGGATCCAAAGTGCAGTCATATGGTTTTAAAGGATTATGGAGATGGGTACTCGATTGACTGGATTCTTTAAAGGTGAAAAACAAGCAAAGACTGACTGAGGAAGTAGGGTACATATTTTGGCAGCAGTTTTTTAGCAATTATACCCATCGCTTTTGCAATAAAAAAGTTTGATTTCTTTCTGAGATTTAAAAATTGTGAAGATCAGGGCACTTAACTAAAGTAGGAAATACATCATTAAATCTAGATGAAAAAGCTTAAGAATAAAGTCGATGGGACTAACAGACCCCTCAGCAGAATCAGATGCATCTATAGTAACAGCTTTTGTAAGAGCTTGCTTTTGAGGCTTATACCCAACAGGCTTTTGAGGTTGATATTGTGATTGACAAGTGACATTACCTAAAGCTTCAGAGCCCACCTTATGATTTAAGAGGACATTGGGTGCAGAGGCATGGTGGCTTGAGCTTGGCTCACTCTGCACCAAAGAAACATGAAGCTTGGTGTCACAGTAACTAGAGTTTTGAGTAATCTGCAGTTTAGAAACAAAAGGCTTTGAGGCTTGGTAGCTAGAGTTTGGGGCACTCTGCACCTTAGAAACATAAGGTTTTGAGCGGCCAGTATTAACTTTAGGCCTAATATGAGAATAATTGGTTTTCTGGATAACTATAAGATTTCTTTTGGGAGCGAAGGCTTCATGATAGATGTAAGAAATAAGATTATTGAATTTGATTCATTCCCTCCATCACCTGAGACTTGAAATGAGAGTAGTCAGTTTTATGATCAGTTATACGCTTTCTTTTAGGAGTGACAGCTTCACGAGAGGTGGACAGAAAAGTAGACCCCTGAATTTGGCTCACTCCCTGATTGACTGAGACTTGGCACCAGCTATACTTGCATGGGGTGATTAATCAAATTGGAAGTTTAAGAGCTAGCAGTAGAGAATGAAGATGGACGAGAAAGTGTAGCATGAGCATTCATATATCTGTTGGCTGCAGACACAGGCAGGTCAAGAAAAACTAATTTGTCTTTAGGTTGCTAGCAACAAAAGCCCCTTTTCTTGAAGGAAGCATGAGGATATAAGAGCTGATGGTGTTGCGGGTGACTGATCTGTTGTTAAGCTCCAGGTCCAGAAGCCTCTTCATAAGTGCTGCTTCAACTTGCTTGTGTTTAGCAAGGAGAATAGCTTCAGGGTAGCTACTGACAAGCTCGTCGAGCAGTTTAATTCCATAGGGACATACAATAGTACTCTTGGATAAAGAGTATTTGCAAACTTGAGATACTAATTTGGAGGTTGAGTAACTTTCACAACAAGCGATAGACACTCAAACCCAAGATCACAATAAATCTTATTGGACTTGCCCAAAATCTTGGTTATCACAGGGCATAGGGTGTTGGCAAAGGCATAGAACTTCTGTTTCAGTACTCCCACTAAGCGGATGGAAAGGTCAACGGCAGATTTGGAAAGTGTGGTGACATCAAAAGAGATGTACTTATCAACTAGTTCAATAATAGTTGCAACTCTAGCTGAAAAGAAAGCATCTGCACAAACTTCATAAGTACAAAGCCTCTGCACCGCCACAAGAGAAGTTCTGATAATGTGCCAGTTTTCTGTGGACTCTTCAGTTTCGCTCAGTAGCATGGAGTACTTTTGGAACGCAGACTTGAACATTACCAAGGCAAATGACATAAATAAAAAGAGTTATTACAAAGATAAGGAATACTATAGTTATAAATGCCGGGACAAAACTTGCTTGAGTTTGGTTCTAGGCCAAAAATTAATTTTGATGGCATAAAGAGGAGTTTTTTTTCTGCCAAGCAAAAAGCTAATATATATACCAGGGTTCTCAGGTTAAGGTGTTTATTTAGAAATGTTTCAAATAAATTTATGTTGCTCAGTAACTGTCACAATCATAACAGCTGCATGTAAACCAACTCAATAGTAGGTATAACCAATCACCATTTAGCACATACATGAATAACCTTCTGCTACTATGCAATCCAATCGTTGAATCTGTTATTCAAATTTGTGATATATGAAAAAAATTTGTTCTCAAGCGAATGAATAGTTTAGTTTAGCTGCAGAATCAAAAGCGCCACTAACTTTCAGGAAGGGTTGATAGTAAATAGATGAAGGCGCACGTTGCTGTGGTTTAATAGCCATATCTATATATTAATACGTTGAGTAGAAAGCTTTGTACCTTTTTTAAGCATATTGCAGCCACTGAGGAGTGTGAGATTTGGCACAGTTAAAGTTATATGGAGGAGTTCAGAAAGTAAAAATTTATATATCTTTTTCTTAATAAAACAAAAAGTTTTATATATAAGTGAAAATACTATCTCTATATAATTTTTAAAGGTGTTTTTTGTCAGTATGAAATATCTACCTTAATACTGTATCAAAATTAATATTTGATATGCCATTTTGAAGTTTATTTTTCCCTTTAATGACAAAAATAAGTAAGTTATTATTTTCATAGTATGATAAAAAGTTTTATATGTAACAAGTGAAACCCTTATATGTTTTTGATGGTATTCAGTAAAATGTTATGGATGAGTATATTGGTATTTGTTTAATTCAATATTTTAAATGGTTTTGTTAAGTGGTTAGTAGTCATTTAGCTAATTAGAAAATTAGTATAAATCAAAACTTTGAATCAATGTTTCAATTGAAATTTTTTCTCAAAAACATCACTTTTAATTCAAAAGTGACTAGAATAAGTATTGTGATTTATATCCACCTGACAGTGAGTACTGCAACTATAGATCAGTGCACCACAGCCTAACCACCCAGCGTAAGCAAGTCAATCCAACCATCTGTGATAAGCACATAGAAATGGACAGCTTGCTTATGCCAATACAATTTAAATAATGAAGTAAGCCAAGATGGACATGCCATCTGATGAACTTCCAGCTGACCAAGGCCCCCATGCAATTCTTAATGGAGGAGGCAGAATGATGAGTGCACACCAGGTAATGATCTGGCAGCACGAATCTCCACTGACCAATCCCCCCATATGATTAATTATGGAGACAGCATGAATAAAAGATACAAGCCAAATAATAAATCAGCAGAACAAATGATGAGGAAACAATCAAACTTGACTAAGGGCCATAAAAAACCCTTGCAATAAGCGTGGACAATGGAACTGAATCCCTGGGATTGGTGTCCACCGGAAATCATCCAATAGGAGCAACTGTTGGGGAGCAAGGAGAAATGCTGAGAACAGTGGTGTCAGGGATATTCCCCACTGAACCTCAATCAATAGAGGGGATCGGGGCCTTGCAGGGTAAAACAATTTTTTTGGAAAAACCAAAATTCTGGATGAAGTATTGATGGGATCTCAAACTGACTCAGATTTGACCAACAAAAATCAGCTTCCCAAACCAACAGAGCTTTGACAAAAAAAAGTTTTCTGCCAATATGGGAATCCTACCAAAGATGCTCAGAGTATTCGCTTGAAGGAGAAGTTGGACACCAGTTTGGACAAAGTCCAGTTGGGGGGAGAACGGTCCCCACGCGAAAAAATCTGACAACCTGAGCAAATCAATTAGCATGATCCCTGATGTACCATCGGGTGCATTACAGACAAATTCAAGTTGACAGTGGGGGCTAGCTCAATCAAGAATCAATTGCCAAATCTGAATGGGCTATTGGGGACAACCCTGACAAATTCAAGTCAATGAAGGGAGCTAGAATAGCACAAAATCATTCGCCAAAACAGTACTTTCATTGGGGACCAACTCTGATGGGGCAAAGCTATATTGGGGACTGAATCTGAAGGATTGGATACTTGAGAAAAGTCAGCCAGAAAATAAAAGTGCTACCAGAAGGGGCCAAAACCCTGACTGTGGTCAAGTCAGCGGCCTGGGATTTAGTGAAATATAACCCAGTTCAGATAGACATGCTATCATGCTGCAGCATGTACGCTCATGAAATTAAACAATGGGAGGTTTTCCAGTTCCTGTATTCAACAGCAACTCAAGGGTCTCCAAAAACATCAAACCATCCATCATGGCTATTTAGTAGGACCGCAAGTTTTCCACAAGAGCGGCCAAACGCTGGCTCAAAACATGAATCTCAATTGAAATGGTTGTACACTTCAAGGCGTTGTGGGTTCAGACTAAAGATGCCCTAGAATGGATGAAAATATTCATGGACAACAAGGTGATTGAAGCCACAATTCGTGAAGATTTAGACTGGTGGACACGAAGGCCTGGATGGATGCCAGCATCGACCTTTTAAATGTTATGGAATATAACAAGGCTGGATAACAGCGCAATTTGCTCAAGCCTTTGGGATCTCGGGCCTAAACCCAATGGAATTAGCCCAATATGTGAAACAATTCCTGAATGCCTCGACCACCCTCAAATGGGCCTGACATACCATTCCAGAAGACATGGAACTGGAATGGTATAATACCACATTTTCCCCAGAGGAGGTGCTACCATGGATCATGGCTGGGTTCAAGGTGAATGAGGCCCTGCACTTATCATACACCCAAATTCCACTCTCCACTGCATCGACCTGATGAAAGCGGGCTGGACAAAGAAAAAAGTGGTGGAGTGAGACATTTCCAGGATTGGTCACCGGAAAGAGGCCTTTAACTGGTCCGCCAACAGATTCAATCCAATGGAAATGAAATACTGGCTTCAAGCAGGAGCCAGTATGGACCTAGTGCACAAATGGGCGGATCTGGGGGAGATGAAACTGATTCACAAAACCATTGAGGCTGAGCCTTCCCTATCAAAAACTGGAAAATATGGCACAATGTCACAACAACTGCTGAAGTGGCAGAGTGGGACACAGCGGCTTCACCTATAGTCAGCCCAACCATGGATGGAACATGAGACTTTACCAAAGGTGGCAACGATGATGAAAGGGGTCATGACCTCAGACCTGGGCCAAGAATGGCTCAAAGCAGGGATCCTCATCGAAATTATCCAGGATTGGAAGCAATCCTTCCCAGAACCAACTCTAGCTGCCCCATATGCTGCTGAAAGCTTCACCCCCTCTGAAGCATTCCAATGGAATGAGGTGAGAGTTCTGGCAGCCATGGAACAGATATACACTGATGGGGGATGAAATAGTGTCACAGTAAGGGACTGGTGCCAGCGTAGTTCAGTTATTCTAGAGGTCCTTCAAAAATACCTACACACAACGTGCAACTCAGAATCTGCCCCAAGTAGTACCAGCTGGGTTTCTTGCTGATGGATGCTTTCAAGTGGCAAAACCTCAGATCAGAGTGCAAATGGCTAAGAGCATCAGTCACTGAGGTATCAGCATTCATCAAATTGAAGCGTTTCTCAATCAGAGATCCAGCCTCAATGAATTGAGAAGCTAATTTTTGAAGGGGAAGACCCTTATGATGTGCCCAAACCAAGCATGAAAACCAAGTCCTACAGCACAGTGGCAGTACATATTGATGATAACAACTGAGAAAGAGTAAAAAGCCATATCAAATATATCCGCAAGTTAATCAGTGGAGGCTTTATGGACCGCCAAGCGCCAAAATCTTACCTAAATGACACTATCCAAATCCACCTGCAACTAGTGGAGGAGGAGTGGTCCAGCCTGATAATGTCAATCTATCAGGAGCTCGATGAAGTCCTAACAGGAGGGGACTTTGACCATCACTGGGTACTTCAAATGGGGGTATATCAATATAGCAATCCCAGGCGAATTGGACTTCAAGAAACTCTTCTAGATCAGGATCAAGTACAGGGAATTTATCTGCAAATGGAGCTGACCAGATACGCCAATCAAACAGCAAGGTGGGTAACTTTCCAGAACATCCTGACCAAACATGAAAGGGAGTGGGTGCATGAAGCGATCCATACTGGATTATCATACTATGGGGAAGTACGGGAATTTTGGCAAGCTGGTGGCAATTACATTGCAAAGTGCCTCCACCCCCAGACAGTGGAAGCACTCTACAAACTGGCACCCTGGATGAAGCTGAACAAAATAGCCCTGCCCTGATTCATCCGCCTGCCCAGCGTAAACAGTGTAGTGTACGTTGAACAAGAAGATGCCAAACAAGTGTGCCAGTTTTGTTACCAGACCAGCCACACAATGGCTCAATGGCATCACCACAAAGGTAAAACAACTTGGGACTATGAATAAGACCTTGTCGGTGGGGTCACCAAGGTTGGAACCAAGACTTTCCTTTGACTGAAAGCCCAAGAATGGATCCCGCATAACCTAATGTAGGTTGCAGACATGAAACACCAACAACAAGAGTTGGACTTGACACATAGGGAAGCATGTAAGCGAGAAGCAGCTAAGCGACCTGAAGGGGATGATGAGCAATTCATAAATCTAACCCCAAATTTTATGTAATGGACAAAGGAATGGGTCCAGAGCCAATGGAGCCACGCCCATCCCAAGCGGAATGGATGATCCACAAGGTGGAAAGATGGCAAAAGGTGAAACTTAAGAATTCCCCAAGAAGGGATGGTGTGCAGGATGCCTATAAATCAAAATTAAAGCCTGACAAGCTGAAAGCGAATACAAAATCAAATAAAAATTGTCAGCAAAGAAACCTGAGGAGGCTGGAATAAAATCAGTAGATGTGATGAAATTGGCTAGGTCAGTTGGATAGACACCAACCAAAAAATTTGAGCAACTGACAAAAATTGAAAGAAGGGGCGAGAATCCAAATGACAGATGAGGGGGAATCCGCCGCTACACCAGAAGGGGACAAAGGGAACCTGGAGCCAATTTATAAAACCATCCCCATTATCCATCAATAAGGAGATGGGGATGGCGACCATGTTCCTGGTGCACTGGATGCCCAGTAATATAATACAAGTTCTGACCAACTTGACCCACAAGCTGAGCAATAACCCCCACATACCCTCAACATCAGCTTCCGCCAACAAAAAAACCTCAGTATGTGACCTGATCCATAAGTCAGAAAATGCTAATCCTCATACACGTGAGTCAGAAAGCCAGAAATGAGGATTATGACCACAAATTCTCGGAATATGCGAGCATATAAATGTGGAGGAGGAAGATGCACCATTCAAAAACTAATAATATTGACCTAATTTTTATTTCAGAAATGCAAGCTGGTAACCAAAAGGAAATGGTGCTGAGCTCAAGCTGCGACGCGATTAACCACCCATGGCCCTGCCAAATAGGCTACCAAGCCCTCTAGACAGATCATGTAGCGATCATCACAAAGGACAAGAAAATAGACCTGGAATTTGTGGAGGAAACTCACGCTGGAAGGATCTTAATAGCAATGGCTACAAACAGGGAAACCATCAAGAGCATATGAGCAGTGGCAGTCTACGCTCTGCCAAAGCTCCACAAAAACTGTATTTTTAGGGAATTTTTATTAGAAGTGCCATCTGAAGCAATGACAGTAATATCAGGAGACCTGAATTGTTGCACGAATGTGAGCCAGGATATGTTCTCGACTAGTGAACATCCCAACAGAAAGGCTGATGAGATTCTGGAATACCTAGTCAGGTTGGAGATGTGTCTAATGATAGATAATGAGGATGATGATTTGGCCAACTTAACATGATGGTCATATGACACCGCAAAATCCCCACAGTATGGATAGTGCTTAGATTACATCCTAGTGTCATCAGATCTCAAGCCAATGACGTCCAACAGCAAGGTCATTATAAACGCTGAAAGTGACCACATGGTCATCTTCATGGATATCGATCTCAAAGAGCCCCCAAGGCATTGCAAATGGCAATGGCACCAGCTATTCTGAAGAATGGGGAATGGCACCAAACGATCAACAAGGGACTGGACCAACTGGTCGCATATCTGGATAGCCATCTGGAGTTGGACCTGCTAGAATGATGGAAAAAGATCAAAGCAAAACTGAATCATGATAGTAAGAAGCTCAAAAAAGTGACCACAAGGGAGGATACCCCAGTGGTAGAGTATGGACCCTCTACCACTGCCTCCCAAGTTCAATTCTGGTAATGGACTTTGGGTAGGGGACGATTTTGACTGTGTTGGTTTTGTGCACCAATGCCCCAAACTGAGATAGCGAATAGCAAAGGCGGTTCATGGAGTTCCTGGCCTATCATATGCCGCGCATGGAGGTTTTCTGGGTTTTATCTTTCTTTCCCATTTTCTTCACTTCCCTAATCGATGTGGTATCATCCCCAGGTCGGCCCACCTCAAATAAAATAGATAAATAAAAAAAATGACCACTTACAAGCAAATTGCTAAAATGAAACAGCTGAAGTCTAAGTTATAAAGACTGAGGCTCACCCAGCGGAACAGCAAAGACTGGTGGAGTGAGTACCAAAATATGATCAAAAAGTATTGGGCCCTAATGATGAAGCAAGACTTGGAGCGATGGACCAATGCAACGTACCAATACCAGATCTTAATGGGGACAATGACCAAAGAGGGCCTGGTGAACCTCAAGGAAATATGAACCAAGGCTAGGATAAGGGAAATGGAGATGGTGGAAGGGGATCTATCTACTGATCCAGAGATAATAAAGAACAAAATTGAAAAAATTCTATGGTGAACTTTTTGACAATGAGAAATAACAAATCTGCAATGATACCCTAATTGACCTGGCCAAGCTGGCACTGGGTGCTGAACACCGGAAGATGTCATCAAATTATCTGCCAAAATCTCTACTGATGAGGTTAAGTGGGTGCTAAAGGAGTTGTCAAGGATGAAAGCACCAGGACTTACAATATGTGTGCAGAAATATACAATACATTCCATGACCGCATTGCACTGAATCTCAAAGCCCTCTTTAACCACAATGTTTGCAAAATGGACAGCAAATTCCAGGGGGCTAAGAGACCCAAATTGTACTCTTGTACAAAAAGGGACTCTGATGCCAACTTTGTAACTGTCGCCCAATAAGACTATCAAATGCCAATTATAAGCTTCTCACGCGCATACTATCTAATTTGCTGATGGCAACAGCACCGCGCATGCTCCATAAGGCCCAAAATGGATTTGTCAAAGTCCAGAATATATGGGAAAGCATTGGTGCAGTCCAAAACGTACTCCAGGATGTGAGGGGAATTGAGCAGGGGTATCTGATGTTCCATGATATGGAAAAGGCATATGGCCGAGTAATGTGGTCATTCCTACATGAGGCATTAAAGGAAGTTGGTATCCCCGACACTTTTTGAGCATGGATATCAATGCTGTACTCAGGCCTGGTAACCAAGGTGATTGTCACAGATGGGATAACCAATGAAATTCCAATCAGGCATAGTCTCTGACAAGGTGACCCTATGTCACAAATACTGTTTATCTTTGCAGCCAACATTTTGTTCGCTGCAGTGGACTTGAAACTATGAGGCCTAGTCCACCCAAACCAAATACCACTGAAATTGCTGGCATTTACCAATGACACAGTAGTAGGCATAAGCTCACCAACCAACCTCCAGGGCGCTAAGGAACTACTAGACCTATACCAGTTAGCTTCAAATGTGAAGGTCAACTTGGCAAAACCTCAGTAATGTGGATTGGCAACCTAAACTTCCTCCCGCCAACTGACACAACGCCATTCATGAACTCCCAGAAAATCTGATAGCTCGGGATACTATGCAATGATAAGGGATTTGCAGTACTGGAAACTGAAAAGGAGGTATTGTCAAGCTTATCAATTTTTGGCATTTTGGAATAACGCCAAATTATGCCTTGAAGAGAAAGTGCAGGCAATCAATGTCAGCATCTTCTCAAAGTTGTGTTACATCACTCATGTGCTGCCAATGAGCCCAAACCTAGAGAAGAAAATCAGGACAATGCTCTGAACCTTCCTGTAGTTCAAGGCAAAGGCAGCGCCAATAGTGCTGGAAACCCTGTCAAAAACAAAAAAACGAATGAGGCATGGGCCTCCTGGATTTTAAATCCCATGATCAGCAAATATGGGGAAGTCATTCCTTAAATTGATAAAACATGGATGCGTTTCCTGACCCTAGCATGGGGCGTGAACTGGCCAAGAGCCCAAGGTATCCAAGAGCTGGTCTCCCCCCATTCAATAAATGAATGGATGGCACACCACCCATGAGTACCCTCCCAAAAAAGTACCCCATATTACTGGCAACTACGCAATAAGGCTGTGTGCCAGGGCGTATGATCATTTAAGTGATTGGCCTGAGATGCTGACCAAATCTAAAGGGACGTCGAGGCCCATAATTTTGCAATGATTTCCGCAACAAGCTGGTAAGAACGTAACCAAATTGCCAACAAATATGCCACCAAGTTAAAAATAAGGTAAAATTGATGCTAATCAAATATGGGGATCTGCTCCTGAAACCCAGGCGCAACTCACCCACTTGGTCACAAATCCTAAATGACTGGGCTATTGAAGGCCACAACACCAAATACCCAACGAAGGAGTTGATTTCAGTCCTGAACTCCCATTTTGTAACAGCCAAGCAGCAGTCGTTGACCTGAAAGATCCTAAACCATGCATTCAAATTGAGCAAGCACAGCGGGCTGGATTATCCACACAAGGAGTGCCCCATATGCACCAAACTGGAAGCAGATATCACTCACTGATATTACAAATGTACCATGTTCAAAAAATATTGGTCTACAATGTGACACATCCTATTGGGTGAACAATCACCAATGGAAATATATCCATCACAAGACCTATTTTTCATGAAAACCTTGGGAACGGCTTTAATCCAACTTTAAGCCTTCATCTGTCATTATTGTGTATGGGTGATTCATTGTGCACTTGTCTCCAAGAGTTTGAGCAATGATTGCCCCCACCACAAGAGTTTGGTGTTGAAGATCATTCAGATTATCTCTAATCAGCTCCAATGGATCTCCAAATTCTTGCGCTTAATCCCTGGGAGTTATAAAGCTGCACATTTGGCTTTCCCCAATGGATTGCTCGTCATATGCAATGAGGCAACTAATTGACTACGAAGCAAATGGTCTGTAAGCCCGCCGATGCTAGAACCATGGCTAGTGATGGTGATTGCTGATCAGCAATGGTTGGAGGTACTAGAACTCTAGCAGCCCAAACTCACAGTCGTTTATCCTCAGCTGAATCTGCTGTATTCCGCCCTTCCCTCTTACTTTCCCTTAAAATTTGATTTATATAATTTCATGGAGTTTCACTAAAAAAGTCTAATTTATTTCAAAAATACCTCCTCTAGCATAATCTGCTCAGCTTTTGGCTCTAAACATAAATTTTATAAAAGGACAGTTGTTTAAATCCCGGCATAATCACTTTTTTCTATAATAAAAAAGTAAGTGTGTATGTGTGTATGTGTGCACAATGCCTAGCCAAAACTAAAACATGTAGAGTCTTGAAAATTTGAGTATAGGTGGATGGGAAGGTGTCCTTATGAACCTCAAAGCCAGATTTTTAATTTTATAATAAAAAGAGTTTTATATGTAAAAAGTGAAAATGCTATATATTTTCATAGTATATGGTATATGGTTACAGCTGAGCAGTTTAATATTTGGTTGATTCAAAAGTTTCAAGTTCACCTTCCAGGCTATCTATAGCTTTAAAATTTGGCACTTTATGTATCTCTTATGAAAATACAATATTTCATTAAAAAATTATGAAAAGTGTGGTTTTTTATAATAAATAAAAATGTTTTTTAACTTTTTAATGTGAGGTGGGACAATCTGGAAAAGATACCACACCAATAAAGGGATTAAAGAAATAGGAAAGGAGTATAAAGCCCAGAAAACCTCTATGCATGGCATATGATAGGTCAGGAACTCCATGGACCACCTTTGCTATTTGCTATCTCAGTTTGGAGCATTGGTGCACAAAACCAACACAATTAAAATTGTCCACTACCCAAATTCATTGACCAGGATTGAACTTGAGGAGACAGTGGTAGAGGGTCCATATTCTACCACTGGGGTATCCTCCCCTCTTTATTGTCTTTTTTAAAGGAGGTTCTTTTTTCATCAAAAAATTATAGCAATAAATCAAAGAATCCAAATTGTTCATTTAGACCTTGATTTCTGATCAATTTGATAGTTTGTTAGTCAATACTTATCACCTACCTCTATCATATCACTGAAGGTATTGAGCTTTAAACTAAAATATTAAATATTAAATTATTAAACTATAGCTAACAAACCTAAGCAATAATTGTACTATATCTAGATAAAATTTTCTACTAATATATACAAAATAAACTTTATTATTTTAGAGAAATCAGATTTAACTGTATAGATTTACTAGATATTTGATTCCATTATAACTCTCTGAAATCTGAATTGATCATCTTTTTTAAGATAAGCTTTTTGATAGGTCTACTTATTTTACTAACTATAGCTATTAATTTAATTGATAATGTAATGGCAAGTTTGTTTCTTTGTTACATTCTGACTCATATCTAAATTTTCCAAATCTGAGTCAGATTGCTTTTAAAATGTTTCCAATTCATTTTAAAAAAGTATATTTGTTTTGACATTTTGGGCACTGGGTTGTGCCTCGCCTGATTTGTAGATTAGGCTTGTGTGAGCCTAATCAGTAACTCAGTGAGGCCCCTGAAGTGCTGCCTTTATAAGGCACGCCTGCCCATTCCAAAGTTCACTTCAGAATTTTCAACCTAGCATTTCCCTTTCCTGGGGAGCATTGTCAGTTGCTCCCCAGACGAGCTTTGGTTGGCAGTCATTTTATTATCCAGAATAAAATAAAGATTTTTTTGGTATTTGCATACCTCACTTACCTGTTGGTCTTTTTCCTCATCAAGGAGTTTTTCGAGTAGGTTGGTTTTGGACCAATCCCCTCAGAGGATTTGGTATAACCAACCAATAGCAGGTGAATGTTTGGCGCTGTAAATGCCCCAAACCCCTCCCTACTCAGTTAGGATGCTTCAGTTGGTTTTCATGCGGCGGAGTATTGTTAAAATATATGGCGGTCAGAACTGGGGTTTTTCCGTCTGTTACAGATAGGTTTATGATAAAAATTTAGATATAATTATTTACTAACATATACCAGATCTTATTGACCTAAAGTTAAGCAATAGTTTTAGCTTCTATAATTTACTAGATGCTTTTTTCCAGAATAACTATCTATAAACAATAAAATAATCACAAATAGCTTTTTAATAAATTTTTTAATTTTAATTAGTTTAATTCTTTTTAGCAACTTTATGCTTTTTGATCTCACCATATAGTATCAGTTATCATCATTTTTTACTAATATCTTCAATATAAGTTCAAATTTTTTACTTAATCTAATGTAAGTTTGTTTCTTTAAAATAAAAAAGACCTTTTGCCTTTATACTTTACTGTTATTTTAAGTAAAGATTGTTGTTTTTTTTACATGATTTACTATAATCTCTCAATGTATGCATTGCTTATTAACAAACAGTGATTATTTATTATTAATTTTAAATTATTCTATGCTTTTTAACCTTTTTCTCATGCTCTAGATTGTCAAAACATTCTAGTGATCTAGTTTACCTTCTGTTGATACATTATTTTTCTCTCATAAGACTTTGTTATAATTGGCTCTTTTATTAATTTTATTTATACAGATACATGTTTACTTTAAGATCAAGTAGACTTTGAATAATTGTATACTTTAACTTATTATGTTCTTTATCTATCTATACAAATACATTTGATAGGATTGATTACACAGTTTGCTTGATTATGTAAGATAAAATATATTATAGACTAGTTTTCATCTGAAGCCTTGCTTGCATAAAGAAACTATCATTATATCATAATAAAGCTTTATTTTAAAGGTATAAAGGTTTTTATAGATTACAATATTAGTTAAGAAGTCAGAAGACACTATGAAACTAAACTCAATAACAGAAATGACTATGATTTTACTAATTGTATATACATTTTATAGCTAGATGCTAGTTTTAACTATGATATAAAAAGCATTATCTATAGTTTTTTCAATACCACTTATATTATAATTAGTTGCATAGTAATATGTAAAAAGTTAATATAAGTCTCTCAATCAAATACCATCACTAGGGTAAGCTGACCTGGAGACAGATATTAATGCTACTTGAAAGAGCTAAACAAAACTAAAAAATAAAAAGGTCAAAAATAATACAGATAGATTCATTTGAACCCATGCAAAAAAACAAACCAACCAAGTTGGAAGCAGTAAACTGCTATATGATTAAAGCAGAGGATGAAGGGAGATTGGGAGGCTCTTTGATCTCATCTGGCGTGGCCAGGGTTTGGCACAAAGGCCAAGAGCATTGGCATTTGTGCATTGTGAAAATGAGGGGTCAAGATAGCAGAGTGGTGCTTGCAACTTGATTTTGCTATTATGAGGGTGTTGATGTACTCAGAAAAGGGCTTTCTTGGTGTTGAGAATGATGGAAATTATGCTTGTTCAGATGAAGTTCAAATGTGAGATATTTGCAACTTGATCAATGGAGTTTCACCACTGTGAAAGCTTCCAAAATTCAATAAACAATGAACTCTAAAATGAGCAACTAAAATCCAAATCCCTACTGAATCCACCAAATTATCTGATAGAGATCTTGCCATTTGGAGATCTCCTAAATATGCTGTAACAAGCAGGAAAGATAATGTCCACTGAATCCACCAAATTCTTCTGCAATATTCCATAAATTGCCATACTCTACTTGATCCTATACTTCTACCAAAGATATAAATATCCCCAAATTTTTCCCAATGAAAATATATTTGTTTTAATCTTAATTTTTGCCTAGTTTACTAGAGATTGCCTGGTGTTGCCTATAGATATTACCTGTATTTTAGCAGAGACTAGTTATTTACCCATGCTTTGCTACGGTGTCTATTAAATTTCGGATTTTAAATTTGTTAATTTAGATTTTATTTTATAGATAAACAAAACCACGCAGTCAAATCTAATTGCTCAATTGAATCAACAAAACCACTAACCACTCAATTAACCTAACTGAACTTATCGAATCAACTAATATCTAATCATTCCTCAAAACTAAACTGGGTCCTATAAATTCAAAAAAAGTCATCAACCACTTGGCCAAACAAAAAAACCCAATGAAATAATTAAATAATATCAAACTGCTACCCAAAACATCTCTTTATACTTTAAATTATTGAGCATGTGACATATCTTCCAAACTACTAAATCAACTTCTACTTAACTTGAAAAATATTTTATTAATTAGGTAAACCAAATTAGGCAGGTTTTTAATATAAACCTAACATCTAAATACCCATGCTTTACTACGGTATTTTGTTTATCAGATGATAAGCTCACATTGTAGCCTATAGGCTGTGCCAACACTACTCTTGAGCCACTCGGACTAACAGCACCACAGTTGCCCTCATGGCTGGTGAGCTGATTATCCTAACTACTTAATCTATTTATAATCCAATACTATTTTTTTTGAGTTTCAGGAGAGCAATTTGGTAATTCTTAGATAATACTTACAATAATCACCCACTCACCCAAATAGACTGACCCTATCAGACTTGAAGGGTTCAGATGTCAGTCTGTCAGTACGTCAGTAGAATTTTTTATTAAGTAGATTTGTCTTGATAAATATCTCTTTTCATCAAGAAATTGGCCCTAGTGACCATAAGTCTATTAGGAGCTAAAGCTGGAGCTATAGTGACTGCTAATTGTGTAGCCTTTGAATGGCTCAGCCTTTGAAATATAACAAAAAACTCAATACTGATGCTCCCAGCCAGGACCCTTCTGAGACTACTTGGTAAAGGCATACCTTCACCTGAATGACCCCAGCAGCAACAGACCTACCAATATGTGCGGGATAATATGAGCTTGACTAGATGGATTACTTCCAATAATCTAGATATACCCCAACTGAGAACCTAAGAGCTTGAGTTCAGAGAAACATGGACCTGACTATCTCAGCCCCTGATGCATCACTTTTTCAAATCCAGGATTATGAAGTAGTCAATACTGTTGCAGTTTTGATGTCTAAAACCATCACCCCTGGAGAAAATTCAGTTATAGTTGATCTGAACTAATTGTTCCCAGTTTGCGACATCTTTGCTCCTCACCTGACCTACATAGAACTGAAGTCAGTGTGCCTTGGACTAAAACCTACCACATTTATTTGTTCACCCCGCAATTAACCATCAGATGCAACTACTAAGTCTAAAGGACATATAAAATCCAAAGACAACTCAGACTTTTACAGAAAATTCATGCTCAACTTCTTAAATTGTATGAAGATGCATACAATTTTGGATGGGATAATTGTGAAGGCATACTGGATAATCACAAGAGATTACTTAGGTTCAAAACCACTTTTTACCTAATTGACAATGGATTTATTCATTACCTACACAGCAAAATCACTCAGTGGAAGTCTGTAAGTTCAGAGGAATGTCCCCTTTGCGTACATCAGGCGATTTTTCTATTCCTGAACAAGAAGGGTCCTAAGAGGGCAGCTGTACCCCTTGTCATCCGACCTTGCTCACATGGTAGATGAGTGCTGAGTAACAGCACTTCCTCTAAGGATTCCTCTCCTGGTACCTGCACTTACTTTTGCCAAACTTGTCCGCTGTATTGAGGAAATCTACGTTGAGATCATCAAATTGAAGATGAAAGGTCAAAAATAATGATAATGAAGCCTAACGATCAAAAACCTAATAGTCAATAAGGGGCAAGTATCAAATTATCAGCAAAAATTGTTGACAGTTTGACTTAGGTAGCAGTACAATTGCTGACGCCAAAAAATCCTCAAAATCCTTGAGGATGATCTCCAATGAGCAGATGGAACCTTCAGGGTCATTCACAGATAATTCAAAACCTCTATCTAATAAATTTTGAGTTGCAGCTGACTTAACTCATTTGATCGAACAAATGCCCCCACAACCAGGCACAGGAGGGTTAGGCATCCTGGACCTGTTTCCAACCAATTGGGACAACCCCTATGTAGGGTGGCCCTGGGGAACTCCAGTTGCTCATTGAGCCAGATGCTGTTGCACCAACCAACAAAAATGCAGTTGAGCCTCAGTCTAGGCGTTTGCAGATGAACCAATAGTGACTCAGCCTGCCATCAAATTTTATGATGTAAGTTCCAATTAAAATTATCCGCCCACTTCCCCAAAAATTCACAGGGTTAGATTGGTTTTAAGGGCCCAATCCCTGCTTTAACCCCATTACCAATTGAACACTATTTAATCAGTTGCATTGCACTGAGAAAATTCTTGGTAAATTTCCTTTATCTTTTTTTCAATAAAAACCCTTTCCCCAATTTAAGTTCTTATGCTTAAAACTAAACCGCCCTTTCCGCCAGTATTCAAACAACCCTCGGGATTTATGGCCGTGTTCAACTGGTAATTTTCTAGGTTCTTATACACAATTATGGCTCATGGGTACTTAATGGTGGAACTCCTTCCTAGTTCCATAACCATCATACCAGAAGCAGTGCCATTGGCATTCAGGTTTGCCTTTTGGGTGCTTCAACACTTAAACTGGCAGGCCAGTCTAAATATAACTTGCTGTTTGCCTGACAATGACCATACCACTACCAACTTGGACCAGAAGGTGGAATGCAAATTGACCGAATTTATCAAAAAAATCTCTGAGAATTTTCAAACTACTGTATTTTGAATTATAGACTTAGCTATCCAGATTCAGCAATTGAGTGAGTGAACCACCATGTCATAGGTTCAGTATGTTATTATCCAACAAGGACCTTTTGACACCACTGGCCCTACTGGCCCTGAAGGGGGCAAGGGCCCCAGGACTTGAAGGTCCTTGCAGACCCCCTGTGACCTCTTCACCTAGTGGACCATCTTTTGCTGAAAACTGCAAGGCTCAAATTAAAGCCTTTGAACTACAGCTACTAAAGATAGCTTGAGGAGCATGGATGATTATTTAAGGATATTTTCTTGATGATGATCTAGCCCTGATTTCGTTGTATAGCATATTCATTTAACTAAACCAAACCTGTTTTCAGTTAATCATCTCACTGCAATCTAATAAGACCCAAGTGAACAAACAACTTGATCAGATTAGTGCTAACCTTCAAACAATTGTAGCTAAACAAGATACCCTTTCATCCAAATTAGTAAGCCAAACCACCAAGAATCAAAACTTTTACCAATTACTAGATACCAAAGCCTCACTTAATCATGTCAACACCTGGTACACCATCCTCTAGGATGATATGTATGACTTCTACCATCAGGCTAATAAGGCTATCACCCAAACCAACCTAGGGACCTCTGTGCTATTTTGTGATGAATGGCCTCCTTCTCCAGCTATCCATGCTCTCTCTAAACCTGTTGGATATTTCAAACCTAACTTTAGTGATAAGTATGTGTCTGGGACTGAAATCATCCAGTCTTATCTTTGTATATATAAAAATGTGAGTGATTATGTTACAGACTGTCAAAAGTGCCTCACATACAAAATTGTCTTTACAATAGGTTTTGAGAGATCATGATTCCACACTCCAAAGATTGCACTACATGGGTGTGCCAGAGGACGCCCTTATCAAAGAATTTAAAAGTAATGAAACCTTTTATTAACTTTAAACATGCATTTATGAATATCCGCCCTAGACATGGGAAAGGTATTTGAGCTTGCTAAGCAGTGTTACCATGAAGCTCAGGCCTTTGCTTTTGTAATCAAATCAATTTGGGAATGCAATAGCCGACATCCTCTCTGCTTTTCAACACAATATGACTCATACACTACAATTACTGATGCAAAGGAGCTTTAAAAATCAATACTTGATATTAGAGAATCTATTATGGAGTTTCCTTAGCCAAAGGTGCAACATACAACGAAGAAGAAATACTAGTCTCATATTTATGCGGTTGGAGAATTTCAATATTTAAACCCTGAAGCGACTCTTGCTCTTATTGTGGAATCTTTGGTCATCAAGAGGATTCCTGTTGGAAGAAAAAAGGCTGATGGGGTGGAAAAAGCGGAGTCAGCTTAGGGATCAAGGCATCCTATGTTATTGACTCTGTGCCTCATCCCAAGTCTACTGTTGCGTCCCTCTCTGAATATTACATCTTATTAAACTTGATGAGGTGGATGTACCAGACTCGTTGATTTAAAAGAAGGTCTAAATAACTAGTACTCTGCTCATTAAGTCCTCTTTCACCAGAAAAATTCCATTTACTAATCCACATTTTGTCACTGAGGTTGTCTGTGGTGAAGTAGTTGTCCATAAGGTAAAAATTCTAGCGATAGCCAATACCATATCGCAAGTTACTTTCATTTCTCCTTAATTGGTAAAATGATTAATAGTTGCATCAGATCAAGAGCGCACCTTAGATTATGAGGCTTCAGTGCCTCATTGGACTTGATCTCTGGGTGCTTAATACTCCATGTCACTTTAGGTTAATCACTGGTTGTGTCAGCCCTGGTGGTTATGCTAGAGAATTATGGGTATGACCTCCTCATAGGCACACAATTCTTTATTGAATGTAACACCAAAATCTATCATATGGATTTGTATTTTTATATTCTAGGATATAAAATTCCCCTAATTGTTAAAGGCATCCCTAAAGGGAAAGGAAAAAACCTAGGCGTTTTCTATTGAAAATTCAAACTTCACTGAGCGGCTAGATTACTGAGTAGTGGAGAAAAAATAACTGCTTCCTTCCAGTGATTAGGCTCATGAAGCGATTCTCATATCAAAAAAAGAGTGATTATATCCTGAAATCTCAAGTACTGGTGTACATGGAGATCCAATGTACCAATCTACTGAACTACTTATTAGAAGTTGATGGAGACTATAATACAACCATTTGTGAGCCTCTTGTATGCCCAGGGTTCTAGATCCTGCTTATTGGGGGCCCCTAACTATTTGATGTCTAAATTTACTAATATCCTATACAAATTTCTCAAAAGCAACCTGTTGCACATGTTCAGACGCTACCTGCTGATCAAGTTGGATCCGTTTGCATGTGCATAAATCTACAAAATTATAGGGATCAATAAGGACACTACTTCGCCCATATATATAAGTAATGATAGGTGACATCCTCACCTCTGAGCTGCATCATCAAGTGAGTGCTTTGATTGAAAGATATGCTAGCATATTTTCAAAAAAATTGTACTATCTATAGATGATTGAATGTGTAAAATTAGAGTTCTTATGGCTGGTATATCTCCAGTACACGCATGACTTTTGAGATGTTATCAGAGAACAGGTTCATGATGGATTTCTAATTAATTAATACAACGTCCATGTATGATGATAAGAAACACAAATCTGAGTTGATAAGGATTCAGTTACCACTAAACCTTTTTTTACTATATTATTTAGGAACTTCTGTCCTACAATAACTAAAGCCTATCTTTATTAAATTCTAGTACACCCAAGAAAAAGATATTTACTAGGGAAATATTATCACATATATAGTATTTTGGCACCTTAGTGCCCTAATATTAAAATTTTACCATCCGCCGCTGGAGAAAAGGTTTGTATTCATTGACCTTCAGCTTTAGCATGCCATTGGTCAGAACTTCCTTCAACTCAATTCCCAGGCTAGGTGATCCTGCCCTTAAGCTGGTAAACTATTGGGGATCATCCTCAAAAAATATAGGAAGTCTTAATCGTCAAATAAATCATTAATATTAGATTGGAGCTCACTTCCTCTGAAGACTAAGTTATCAATACTAATAAAATGTTTTGGGATTATCCACAACTAGTTCACTAGTATTGGAACACATTGGAAAAAGCATAATCTGGTTTGTTTTTACCAACATAACATTACTGGAATAAAAATTAAAGAAGCTCAGGCGGTGAAGGAACTGAAGCAACTCCTGGATGCTAATTTACTCAATTACCTCAAAAAATTCATGGGCCTCACCTTTGTTGCTTATATAAAAGAAGGATGGTGGACATCAGTGGTAATGGAATAGCGCTGGTTAAATCCCATTACTCAAAGGGACAGTTATCTGCTATCAAAATTGATGATTACCTATGACTCTTGGCTGGTTCCCAAGAAATATCTGCAATAGATCTTGCTTAGTGGCTTCTTGCATATTGAGCTTGCACCGGAGGATTTGGGAGAAATGTGCCTTTATAGCAAGTGAGGGGTTTTTCAAACCTACGCAAATGCCCCAAGGACTATACAACGCCCTGACCACTTTCCAAATGGTGATGGATGGCCTGTTAGTGACCTTAAAGATGGCATGTGTGTTAGTTTACCTTAATATTGTGACTATGTTATCTTGTACTTTTGACTAAGGTTTTGATCACTTGAAGGAATTGTTTGAATGTCTCTGACCTGTTTTTATGAAGCTAAAACCATCCAAATGCCTTTTAAAAAACAACATGGAATTCCTCAGGCATAAAGTTACCTGGGAAGGTTCTCACTTTTACCAGATAGAGGGGTCGCAATTAAGAAGATGACTTGACAATTCAGCTTATGCATATTCAGGTTTTCCTCTTGATAGTCAGTTATTATTGACAATTTATCCCCCCCATTTTGATGAGCTTGCTGAACCGCTGACGCATCTGCCCCATAAGGAGTTTCAATTAATGGAGATAAACTAAGCAATAAGCTTTTGAAGTCCTTATAAAGCTTTCACGACTGTCCCCTTATTAATACACTTTAATTATGATAAACCGTCTATCATTTTTAAAAACCATTTCCAATAGGGCTTTTAAAGTCATTGAGGCACAACTTAATGTAAATAAAGTTGATCATCCTATAGCATACAACAGTAAAACACTAACCTGGGAGAAGAGAAGTTTAAAGCATTACTGAGCTTAGATTCCTAGCTGTCTTGCTTGTCACTTAGCATTTTAGTCATTTTCATGTATGAGAATCATATTACAGTAATTATGGAACATGCTTCTCTATGGTAACAACAGATGAAGGATCAGGATGCATGGTTGGGCCTCTGGGCACCCAAACATCATAGACGAATTTTCTACTGTTCAATGCATTGGAATTATGCATCAAAACTCAGACATATTGTCATGACTACCCATATCGACTCTCTATGCCTCAGAGAAGATCACATCTATGAACTTATTGGAAAAACTAAGGAATGGAGCTAAGAAAATCCTGAGGTACAGCAATGATTAAAGAAGATGACTTTGCGGACTTGGATTGAAAAATTATTGTATAAACAGGTTGGAACCTCATGGCTTCCTTATATCCACCTGTTGGCAAGGATGGAAACCGCCTGGAGGCTCATTTGACTGTAGGCCATCATGCTGTAAGAAAAGCCTATCAGTGGCTACAAGAGTGACGTTACTGGGAAGGGATGATTGAGTCCTCTAAGACATTATTGATTCTTGGCTTAGTTGTTTAAGCCAGAAACCTCCCTCTTTAATTATCAGCACCAAATCCTGGGCCCTACCTCCCTAACTGCTACCATCAATATTAAAATTCTTGGTTCACTACCTATGGCGATGTCTGCCCACCAGTATTCATAATAGCGGTTGATCACTTCACAAAATGGGTCAAGGGCATCTCAATTGCCTCTCCCACTTCTAAAGCGAATTTTCCTTTCTTACTTAAATAGTTATTCACCTGCCCCAGTAGCCCAAAGGTACTTTTATCTAATAATAGCAACAACTTCAAAAACAAGTAATCCCTAACCTTAATTTATTAATGGTCATTTTTCGCTCCCTTACTGCCAAATATCATCCCACTACCAGAGCAGTGAACTAAGCAAATGGAAATCTAATCACCATTGTCAGGATTCAAGATACCAACCAAATCAAATTATCCACTTCTAATTGAGCTGTAACAAATTGACTCTCAAACCTATCCAAATGAAGATGACTTCAGGATTAACATCCCCAATTCCTGAGTCACATGGGGCGAAATTCCACCATTTCGTCAGGTGGGCGGTGAACTAAATTGAGGATTCCCATCAGGCGGTCAATATGGAAGACCTGGCTAGATCCTGAATGGATGGGGATGCGATGATCCTTAAGGCACTGTTTCCCCACTTACCCTAAAATATTGCTGCCTTTTACCTAATTAAAAATTTGGTATTCTATCCATTTTTCATTTCCTTCTTGAATCTTTGGAGACTTTGCAGTTTTGAGTCACCTTCAGACCTTGGCGGCAGCATAGAGATCTTTAGCACCAACAAACGT
Source organism: Massospora cicadina (assembly GCA_022478985.1). NCBI lineage: Eukaryota > Fungi > Entomophthoromycota > Entomophthoromycetes > Entomophthorales > Entomophthoraceae > Massospora > Massospora cicadina. The sequence continues at coordinate 30,690 of JAKSZP010001897.1, read as the reverse complement.
GGGCTCACTACTGGGTCCTCTGAGCTGTCCTAAGTGAAAACGTCTATCAAAAACATTGGAAAATACTAGTATCCCTGAAGACTAATCTGCTGGTTGGTCAAGAAGCGTTGATCGATGGTTTAGTACCTCATGATACAAGATACCACCTGTGCAAACTGAAAAGTTAAAATTCTGGACCGCATTCCAGTTCTCACTGACCTCTGTTGATGGAAGTCAGTATCAACTTCATTATAAGAACCTAACGATGTTGTCCAACAATTGATAAAATGGCATTTAATCTGTGGGCGCTCATCCAACCGTTTCGGTGCCTCTTCTGTTACCTCTACAATGCAATACCTCTATTACTTGGCCCAGCTGCAAGCAGGAGAACTTGCACTGGGTCTCATACGCTACCTTTACAAATTGTTCACCCAACTATTCATCACCTACTCCAAATAGTTGGTTTGCACCTTCAAGAGGTCTCTTAACAACTGGGGCTCACCCAGGCCTTGCACATTCACATTGTAAATTTTTATAACGCAGCCTCCTCCTTTTGTTCACAACAACTTTGAGGCCATAATTGATAACTGACGGTTGATCAACGAGGGTCAAGACCAAATTGTGGTGTTAGATAGTGGGATCTCTGGCTATCTTGAGGACCAGTTGCGTTGGAATGTCCAACTTCTTGAGGCAACATTGAATCAACGCTTCCTCCAAGTTGAGGATCTAGTACAAGCCCTACAACAACACTATCAAGAGCTGGCTTCTTGCAACTACTCCTCCAGGAGTGAAGGTCCTGAAGGGCCTAGGGGCCTGAAGGCCCCAAAGGGCATATAGGATCCAAAGAGCCAGAGGGTCCTCATGGACCTCACAGGCCCCCAGGTCCCTCAGCTCACACCCTTGTTGGCCCTGAGGACCCATGGTGGATGGACTTGATAACAGCCTTAGCTGACCTATGCAATCAAATTCAAGATTTGGCTCAGGGATGCAAAATCTGAGTGGATGGAGTCCCCTCGACCCTAGGGTCTCCATGGATGACCTGTCAGACAAAATAGACAACTTCAGTGCCTTCACCATGTTTACCAATACTCGCACCTCTCAGGTTGAACAAACTTGTTGAGGCTTGAAACCTGTTTGACTTCTCTTGAGACAGCTTCACCTTCAGGGTGCTAACATTCAATCCCTAAAGGAGCAGCTTCCAAGTAAGACTTCCAATTCCTTCCTCAAACAACATTTGCATGACATCCACGAGGAACTTGAGAGTCTACGGTGGCGGCTAGACCAGCATGCCCCCTGTGACTATGTGGAAACTGAGATCTTGGAGCCAGCGATTATCCCTGGTGTTGACAACCTTTCCACTCCTATTATAACTAACTTTAAACCTAGTTTTTAAGACATGTTCACCCCCAGCCAGAGAGCATTGCCTCCTTCCTGTATGCATATGAGAGCTCCATGGATGAGGCCACTAACTGAAGAAGGTAAAGCATATCCACTCAGCCTAGATAGCACTGTCCAGGAGATCATGACCCCCATTTGAAGGAGTGCAACACTTGGGATCAGGTCCGTACAGCCTTAATCCAAGAATTTGGCACCAATAAAACCCTGGCCAACCAATAACAGGCCTTCATGGGTATCCGACTGAATAAAGGAGAAAGCTCCATGGAGTTTGCCAGCCGCTTTTACGCCAAAGCACAACCCTTATTCACTACAAATAGTATCACCTTGGTGATGCTAATACCGCCATCATTTCTGAGTTGGGATCCTACCCTGAGGTTCAAATGCATATGATTGGACAGAAGAATGGGTTTACCTGCATCCCTGAAACCAAGGAAGTGTTTAACGAGTTCCCTGCGTCAACTCTACATAATAAGGCTACATTTACAGGCCCTTCTGGCCGTCCTAGAGTCCATGTTGTCAAAACCAGAAAAATCCTTGACCTTCATGCACTTACTGTAACGGTTTCAGACACAGTTCTAAGACCTGCTGGTAACAACTTACCGAGGAGATGGGAAAAGGGCTGTCAGCATGAAGGATGAGGCTCTCCATGCTGAACTTCCTACCCAGCCTTAATAATTCTTCATAACCTTGAACAAATTGGGAGCGATTGTATCTGGAGAAGAAGTTTCAGTATCCAAGATAATAAATAAATTGATACTGTTTACTCTTCTTCCAATGACTCTCCCATGTTCCTCACACTGCCGCCTCAGTTTGGAAGTCTAGTTACCTGAGTTAAAGTTTGAGTTCATAAAATTTCAGTCTATGCCATAGTTGATAGTGGCTTTTCCATGAATGTCATATCATCTAAGCTAATAAAGTGCATCAAGATCGCTCTAGATTTGTCACACTATATGGAATATGGCATGGCTGGCCCCCAATGTAGCTGATTTATTGGGGCTTATTCCTCTTTACTGTTGCAGTTTAGAAAGCTTGCTGTAAATACCCCCTCTGTCGCAATGGATAACCCTAGCTATGACCTGCGCCCTGAGACTCAGTTCCTTCAAGACTATTCAGAAATACTCCATTATGATGGCGGCTTACTATCACTACTAGGGCATCGGGTACCTCTGATCTTTGAGACCTCCCATAATTCTTAAAACTGAGGTCAAAGCCTGAGCCTGTCTACTGGAGAGTGAAGGCTGATTTGATTAGCTCAAATATCACATTAGGGGCTCCCAGTAAGATTGCTCCCTCCTGCTGTTGATGGGCAAGAGGGCATGCCAATCTACTTAACTTGGGTGACTACTATACCTCCAAAGTATCAAGTCATTGCTGACACCCGGCTCCATGTTAACGTCCCCTCATGACACCTATTAGAAATCTAAGGCCTAGACAACCCATCCACAAAGGAGGTGCTACCCTGCCCGGGGATTATAGCTCAAGCTTATGCGAGATCTATATCAGTGTTGCTGGCCAAACTAACTGACAAACCCAAAATAGTAGGTCCAAGAAGTCCCTCCATCTATGTCTGTCTTCTACCAGCGGAGGCTGTTGCTGATGCCCAAAGCTTCGGGGACTTATGGAATTCAGCTTGGAGACACCACCATCTGTCAGCCTGGTCGATACCAATGTCAGTAAGGACCTCTAAGATGACCAACAACATAAGGTTCAAGAGTTGTTGGAGGAGTATTCAGACCTATTTTCAGCCACAACCTATGACTTACGAAGAATTACCGGAGTCCTACATCATTTAGAAGGTGGGGAGAACCCCCTTTCCAGTCCTGGCCTTAGCGGAAAAGCAAGGTTGTAGAGGCCCAAGTGACAGTGGAACTCAACGACTACTTGATGCCTGTATCCTGGTATTATTGTGCAGCCCTTGGTCCTCTCCTTTTCTGCTGGTTCAGAATAAGGATTTCAGTCATCAGGTGGTGATCAATTACCAGCCACTCAACTCCATCACTAAGAAGGACAGTTATCGTCTGACCCAAATTGAGAATTCCCTCCATCTGCTTTCCAGATCTCAGTACTTTTCTGCCATGAATCTTGCCAGAGGATATTGTCAAGTTAAGCCAGCCCCAGAATATTGAGCTAAGTGCGCTCTCATAGGCATTGAATGACTATTTGAGCCCACAAGGATGCCCCAGAGCCTTTGTAACGCCCAGCCACTTTCCAACGTGCCATCGACGGGATCCTTGGGACTTGAAGCTTTCATGTGTCCTCGTTTAACTAGATGACATTACTGTATTCTCACAAACCTTTATTGAGCATATCGAGCATCTCAGGGAAGTCTTCAATTGGTTACAAAAAACTTCTATAAAGCTTAAACCTTTATAGTGTTCTTTCTTTCAATCTGAATTAGAGCTCCTGGGACACAAAGTTTCCAAGGATGGCATCCAACCCTACCAGATAAGGTCGATGCCATAGAGAGAATGTCACGCCCCCAAAGCTTAAGGGTTATCCAGGTATTCCTAAGCATGGTGGGCTATTATTGTCAGTTTATTCCCCGATTTGCTGACCTAGATGAGCCAATGTTCTACATTTTTCAGAAATGTGCCATTTGAATGGCGTCTTGAACAAGAACAAGCTTTTAATTCCTCATGGACTGCTCCATGTACTAAGCCCATTCTAGTTCATCTGCGCTTTGACCAACCCTTCTTGTTGTTTACAAATGCATATGATGTTGTCATTGGGGCTATCCTAGCCCAACATGATGAAAACCAAGTCGACCATCCTTTGGTCCAATTCTGGTAAGGCTCTGAGTAAAGCTGAATGGAACTACAGAGTTACTGAGAGGGAGTGTCTGGCTGTCTTTCTAGTCTCAAACATTTTTTAGCCTTATCTCTACAGTACTCACTTTATTATTGTTACAGACCACTCCTTGCTCCGGTGGCTCCATCAAAAAAAGGACCCAGATGTCCGACTAGCCAGGTGGGACTTACAACTATAAAGCAATGATTTTAATATTGTCCATCATGCAGGCGCGATTCACCAAAATTCTGAAAGCCTCTCCAGGATTCCAGTGCTAGAAGCTTTAACCCCTGGGGAGGACCGGCTATACAATATAATAGGCCTACCTGAGCAGTGAAAATGGAAGCTCCCAAGGTCCAAGATGAACTTTAAAGGATGACTTAAGACGCTCAAATTAAGGATGGGATGCTTTACAAGAAGGTCAATAAGAAATGGCTCCCTTATGTCCGCCCCTCTTCACAAACTGATGATATTCTATGGCCATTCTACTATGGAACATGGGGCAGTTAAGAATACTAAAAAATGGATGAAGACATGATGTTACTGGGACTAAATGATGGAAACCATCCAAGGTGTCTTGGAGGCATGTGTGACTTGCCAATCTCACGACTGAGCCAAGCCACAGTTCTAATACTCATTTGTTTCCTGAACTGGGCCCTTCAATGTTGTTAGCATTGATGCGGTAGCCCTCTTCCCACTGGGCTGCATGGTCATTAGTATATTATCCTAGCTGTGGACCAATTAACCATGTGGGTTGAAGCGAATTTAGTCCCAGCTGCCACCAAAGCCACAGCCCTCTTCCTTGTTTGATCCATTTTCACCCAGCATGGGTGCCCCCAAACCTTACTTTCGTACAATGAGTTGAACTTCACTTCACAGGTAGTATAAGAACTTACCTCGCTATTCAGCACTACCCAGAGTTTCGCTTCCCCTTACCACACATCTACTAATAGGTTGGCAGAACGCGCTAATGGAACTTTTATTTCCATTTTTTGAAAGATTGCCGCCTCATATTCTGCCCATTGGAACCTTACCTACCCAGCGCATTGCTTGCTTACAGGGTAACCTACCATCGAATCATTAAGATGTCCCCTTTTGAAGCCCTACATGGGTGTGCACCTCAGCTACCAAGTAGCCTCCAGCCATTGCTCAAGACATCCACAACTGAGAACTCTGAATTAACTAATAGGCCTTAGCTAAAGAAATTGTCTGGCTTCAGGCCCTAGCCACACAAGGCATCATCAATATTACAGGAAGAGATACATCCCAATTTTTTTTGGACGACCCTCCTTACCAACTTTCCAATTAGGTGACCTTGTTCTCTTTTATCACCATCAACCTGGAGGCCAACAGAATAAGATGGACATTCTTTAATCTGGACCCTATAAGGTCATGTATAAGGTGAAATCTGAGTACTCCGTTGCTTATGTCAACTAGGGGATTGTGGTCAATTAGGTACATGGCTGGTTCCTTCAGCTGTATACCCCCTCAGACAGGATCTTTTGGGGGCATTTTTAGGATTTGAGATAATGACTAAATCAAATTCTCCACTTTTGAATTGAGACATAACAAGTTGACTTTTGAACCTATATGAATGAAGACGACTTCAAGATTCTCATTCCCAATTCCTGAGTCACGTGGGGCGGAGCTTCCACCAACTCAGTCAGGTGGGCGGCAACAACATTGAGTATGCCCATCAGGCGGTCAATTTAGAAGACCAGGAAATATTTTGAATGGATGGGGCTGCAACGATCCTTGAGGCAACGTGTCCCCACTCACACTATAAATACTGATACCTTTTAACCTAATAATACATTTAGTATTATAACCACTTTTCCGTTTCCTTCTTGACCCTTTGAAGAACTTTCATCTTTGAGCTACCTTCAGACCTCAATGAAACTCTAGAGAACTATAACGCTGACATTAACATTGCACATCTCCCCACACAAGCAAATGCAGTCTGAGTGGCAATGCCTTTGGCACTCTGGCTTGTCATTTGGGTGCTTTTGCATTCCAACTGGCAGGCCGTCTAATCATCATTTACCATCTCTCTGACATAATCGTCCACCAACATTTTTTATCCATTTCTGACCTCTTTGTAGAGATCTTCACAGCAGTGGTTACCCTTTACCAAATGAACATATAGTCAGTAGTTTGTCTCCTGCTTTTGTTTGGTCAGTTGCCAATTTGTGAGCAGCATTTTAATTGCTTTAAGGAATTGCTACATGGTCACATGGCCCCATTGGCTGCTGCTCTCCCCTTAACTCACCCTCAGGTGGTAATCCAGATGCCCCACCCTGAGATGTTGTCAATCATATCCTTGACGCCCTTGCTGAGGAGCAGATGCAATCTGTGGTTGACTTAAATAATGTCGCTTCATTATTTAATGTCAACAATGTTTGCCTTTTGATTGCAGATAAAAAGGAAGCTCATTGGTGGGTGCGAGGACTTCTGCGTTCTGCTATTCAAGCAGGTGATCCTACCTCATTTGTTGCAGCAGTATTGGTAGCTTTGAAGCCCCCTGTTCCCCAATTGGAACGTTTGTTCCAATTATTCTCTTTGATCTCTAAAGCCCATAGCATGGCCTCTTTAGTTGCAGCCTTTCGTGAGCAAGCCCCATGCTTGAGCTTTCTAGTGATATTATCTAAGCAATTTTCAGATATGCGTTGGATTCTGACTTTCTCGTCATGAAGTCTTGTCCTCTTCTATGGGAACCGTGGACCTAATTTGTCAGGCAGAGACTTCTACTAACACCTCTATCTGATATTATTCCCACCCTTAAGTCGAGAACTTCAAGTTTAGGTTGACCGGAGGGGCCTCAGCTCCTGAACCTGTTGTTAAACCAGTATCAGAAGTGGTTTCCAGATCTTTTCTGCCCAGAGCCTGAGTTGATTCACCCTAGTTTGCCTGTCAGCAAGTCAATGGAAATCCAGTTCGAGGAAGTGGGTCCCAACTCCTTACCATCACCATTTTTGGGCCCATAAAAAAGCCTGATCTTCCACCTGATTTGCTCGCTATCTCTTCAGTGTCAGCAGAAATGATCGTTAATAAACAAAATTCCGCTTACTTTGTATTACCAATGAAGATTAGTATTGTAGAACACCAGGTGTTTTTTGATGCCTTGGTAGACACTGGAGCAGCGGGTAGTTTATGAGCCTAGAGTTGTCCCACCATCTTGTTATTGACCTGGACTTAGGTCCTGAAGTGATGGTTGCTTCATCCGCCTTCCAGTCATCATACATTATATGGTGCCCCGTGCATTTATCAGTTCACCAGTTTAGTTTTGTGTTTGCTTTTCAGCAATGACTAGTCTCATGTTCCTATTAATTTAGGGTGTGGGCTGGTGAATTCAGCAGCATGTAAAAATTACCTTGAGTCCAATATGCTGTTGTTCTCCAATGGCCAGTTTAAGGGCGAGTCTCATTTACTGGATACTCTTACTAAGGCTCAATGTCATAGTACGAACACTTTCCTTGTTGTCGCTATGGGCTTCCTATCAGATTATAAAAAGAGTTGATGGGTTATATAGGTATATTCAACTCTGAAAAGGCGAACTGCCTTCCCACACATACTGAATTTGACCTGGGATTTAAGACTATGGTGCAGGTGGTGACCATTAACTGCCCCTTGTACCCGCACACAGCAGAGGAAGAGGTAGCCATTAATATATAGTTGGATTACATGCTTAAGAAGGTTTGGCTCTTCAAAAAAACTTCCTCAGTTGCCTCCCTCATTGTCTTCACTAAGAAGGTCAATGTTTCCCTTCATTTCTGTGTGGATTACAGTCAACTTGATAAGATCACAGTACACAATCCCAACCCTCTGCCTTTGAAACAGATAATTAGACAAGCAATTTCCAAACCATGTGTTATTTCAAAACTCAATCTCGTTAATGCATACAATCAAATTTGGGTGAAGGAAGGTCATGAATGGCTTACCACAATCCATACAAAGCGTGGTATCTTCCAATTTTGAGTGATGCCTTTTGGGCTAAAGAATGCACCAGCCACGATCTAGAGAATGATCAATAGTGTGCTGAGTGACCTCCTATTTACATGTGTGGTCGCATATAATAACAATAATTTGGTATGCTCCCTACTCCTGAACAACATGCAAAGGACTTAGAGGCAGTAGTGGCTGCCTTACATAAGGCGGGTCTGTTTGTTAAGCCCTCAAAATGAAGCTTTACAGGGAGTTGATTACATTTTAGGCAATCTCATCTTAAACGAAGGGTGTGCTTATTCCCCAACAAACATGACGTCATCAGCAAATAGATTACTTCAAAGACCCTAAAACAGTTGAGAAGATTTTTAAGTATCATTATTATCTTAAAAAGATTCTCCCCTTCCCTATCCCAGTTAGCCCCCCGCTTCATCCACCCATGGGTAAGAATCTCTCTTTTCATTGGACGCCTAATAGCAAGCAGGCGTTTGAATTGATTAAAGAAGTGTTCTTGTCACCTCCCATCTTAAAACATGTGGACTCAACTAACCCTACGTTGTAGCATGTGACGCTTCATCCGTTGCAATTGGGCTGCCCTGCTTCAGGTGCACAATGGGTTGGAACATCCAGTCGCCTAGTTTCCCACATGTTCTCTCCCAATGAACAGTCCTGGGCCATCTACGATAAGGAGTTGGCAGCCATAGCATGGGCCTTTACCCATTGATGTTACTCTTGCATGGCGCTCAGCATGAGTTAACAATGCGCACTGATCACCAAACTCTTCGCTACTTTTGCAAGCCGCAGAAGTTGGCCCAATGGCAGGCTCAAGCCTACTGGGATTTATGTAGCTCCAACTTCAAGTATGAGTTTTCAAGGGAGCAATTAATGTTCTTCCTGATTTCCTAAGTCGTAACCCCACACATTGCTCAGCTGACTCAGATGAAGCAGATATGGTCACAGTTATTCCACCACCCAAATCATATCCATCATTCCTCCTGTGGTTTTGGGCGTGGACTTAGCTCCAGTTAAGCCTCTAATTTCTCGAGTTTTAGCTTCTAAGACAACCTGCGCAGAAATTATGGACCTCCTGGAGCGATTACCCCTCCCATCTTCGAGACATTCATTGTATTAGTTACCTGAGGGCCTCATTCATTTTTGGTCTTAGATTTGGGTCCCCCTCTTCTTCAAGCTGAAGTGATTCAGGCTCATCATGACCCCCCACAATTGGACACCCTAGAGGTAAGAAATGTATTTACTTAAATAAAGAATACCTATAATTGGGCAGCTTGTCAAAAGAAGTGCCAGCCCAGATCGCCAACTATGTAACTTGTGTGTGAGCCAAGTTATATTGGTTGGGAAGAAATGGTCTCCTTCACCCTTAACAACAGGCTGAGGGTACATGGACATTGGTGTCCATGGTTTTTATCGTTGAACTTCCCTATTCTAATGGGTTTACTACAGTGATGGTGGTGTTCAATCGTTTCACAAAATTCTCCCTATTAGTCCATGCTCTTCTTCTTTCACTTCTGAGGAAAATCCATGTCTCTTTGTGCACCATGTGTTCTCTATGTTTGGTCTCCCATAGTAGATTTTCAGGGACCATGTGCCCCAGTTTAAGGCGCGTTTCTGGAATGAGCTTTTATATTATCTTGAAAATCACCCCCTGCCATTTCACAGCATATACTCCTAAGTCTGATGGATAAACTGGGCGGGTTAATCAGATCCTTAAACATTATTCGCGCTGCTATGCTGCGGCCGTGCAGGATACCTGGGATAATGAGATTCCCATCACTCAGTTTACCTATAATAATGAAACGCATGCCTTTATGGGGGTTTCCCATATGAAGCAACCTTGGGGTACAACCCCTCATTTTCAGTCAGTCCGGCTTGTGCCCAGAGGTCCCAGCTTCCTGAGATTATGTAGAACACATCTGGTCACCCAGTCCTTGTTTTTGGAGCATCTTACCAAGGACATAAGCGACTATATACTGTTTGCAGACTGGAAGCATCTCGCAGCACATGAGACTATGGTGGGTTCATATGTCATGCTTGACACGCGTCATTTGAGGATACATGTGTCTTCTTGGAAGTTTGCAAGTAAGCAATTTGGGTCCCCAATTGGTGGAGGAAGATCTGGGTAATGGTGCTTTCTAGTTAAAATTATCACCTCAATGGAGCAACATTCAGTATTCCACATATCTCAGCTTTCCCATTTCAAGGGGCAATTCCATGGGATCCTGAGCCAATAGTGATTGAGGGTGCAGAGGAGTCTGAAGTGGAGGGCATTTTAGCATTCCGCAGATCTCAGAGTTCAATTCAATATCTTGTCGCTAAAAGGCCATCCAGCCCACAAGAACAGTTGTGTCAGGGCCCAAGATTGCGCAAACTGCTTATAGCTGGTCGATGCTTTCCATATATCCTACCCCAAAGCTCTCCGTCCTCCCCCAAACTTGCTACTTTAAATGCGATAAAGTTGCCCAAGGCCTACAAAAATGTGGCTCACACACAGTTCCCCAGTGGTGACGCCCCTCATTTGGCAAAAGGGAAGGGTAATGTAAGTATGGGGGAGCGTCCCCTCTGCTTAGACTGGGCGGTGTTCCCGTTCCCCAATAAAAAGGGCCCAAAGAGGGCGGCTGTCCCTCTCATCACACAGGGTGATTTCTTCCATGTGGTAGACGAGCGATGGGTAACAGCCCTCCATCTGAAGATTCCTCCCCCTGTCCCCACAATTCACTCTGCAAATTAGTATGGCAAATTGAGGGAATTTGCGCCAAAATAATTGGAAACCGCCATACCCACAGGCTAAAAAGTTTCTATGAAGTCAACGGCCCCAAGTCCTCAAAATCAAGGTCCAAAAGCCGTAAACCCTCAGTAACAAAGCCCAACAGGCTCACATATTCAGGAAATGCAGAATCAAGTGTCAAATCCTCAGCAAAACTCACCAAAGGAGATGGGCCATTATAAATGTCACCAGTTCAAAACCTGCTTCAAAACCTTTGGGGACAAAGTCCTCGGGCGTGTACCTCTTAATCAGAATGTGTTCAGTGATAAATCCTTGGTCAAAATTGCCAATGGCATCAGGTCATTGGGCAATGATGTTGCCAATTTGGAACTCCCCTTAAAACATTGAGGAAAAAACCTGACAGGAATGTAATTTCATCATCAAATGTCACCAATAGCTCAAAACCCTACCCTCAAAATCAGAATCATTGTTTGATTCATCTCACTTGGCCAAATGGATGCCAAAGTGATTAGGCATAGCGGGTTAGGTATTTCAAACCTGTTTACAACCAGCTGGTATCGCCCCTATATAGGGTGGCTTTGGGACCTACTGTTGCCCATTGGGTAAGACGCCATCATGATAACCATTGGAAACGCAGTGAAACCATGAGTTGGATGTTCAAGGTTAAGCCAACAGTACTTAGTCACCACCAATTCCTTCAAAGTCAGTTCAGATTAAGATTGTTATTTCCTCTCCCTCTAAAGTTCGTCAGGTTAGGTTGAATCTTGAGGGCCAAATCCCATGCTATATAAGTTATTTCCCAAATCAACCACTTATTTAAACAGTCATAACATATTGAGGAAATTGACAGACTTTTCTTGAATTCACTTTTTATTAGAAAACTCCCCGTGTTCCCAATTTTTGATTTTATTTCATATTTTTCTTGCCAAGCTCCCTATAGTGCTAACCCTGTGGCCCATCAGGACCTACATTGGATGGGAAATACCATTCATGATAGTAACAATAGCTCCCTCCATAGCCAACAAAGCATACTGTATACAAACGTCTTAGAATTTAACCTATTTTTAAGCCATCAGCCAGCAAAATATAGGAATCCTGTGGGCACATCTAGCTCCGCTTCACGTGCAGATCCAGCCCCTTACCTCTGTTTTTGTGCCAAACCCTTCTATGAAGTATCATGAAGCAGCTATTCCGATCAAACAACTCCCTGCAGCAAGGCCCCTTGGTCTGGGGTTGCTACAGCTTGTTTCATTGCTAGATTTTTTTTACGTTCACACTTGACCAATGCTCAATTGTTGCAAATCTTTTTACAAAAGCAAACGTCATCTGAGCGACAATGCCTCTGGCTTTCTGGTTTGACTTTTGGGTGTTTTTACATCCCAACTGGCAGGCCATTCTAATTATCATATGCCGTCTCCCTGACAACATTCAGAGAAACTTTTGACTAATTGGACTGGTTCTGAGACTATCTTTGCTAACGAGGAGCTAAGTACTAAATATGGGTTGATGAAACTAATTTAGTCTTTAATAGAGCACATGTCCAGCACCTAAGGTCTTTCTCATATTCTTGTCTTGGGTGGGGAAGTTTTTGGATGAGGCTGAAATGATATCAGATAATCATTCTTAAACCAATTGAATTAACAGAATCCAGCAGTAGAAAGGCAAAGTTGTTGAAAACTCTCCAATTGTGGATGAAGTTGATTAACTCCTTTTATAGATAGAGATGACCCAATAAATTAGACTTTTTGCTGGGATAACTTAGCCTAAAATATTTTGATTTTGCCATTTGGAGTTATTTGTGAATGAAGACAACAAACCTGCGCTTAAGATTATGAAAGTCGATTCCTTAGTACCTTCAAGTGGCTGAAGTAGTTTGCAATTGTCTAAGGACAAAGATAAGTCTGAGCCAAATAACCTGATGAAAGTGATTAAACATTTCCTTTAATATTCCCATAAGCAATAATAAACTACCTTCAAGAATTGTAAAAAACCCTGATGAGAGGCGCATTAAAGCAGCACCATTGAATGAACCTGAAGATAATCAGCATAATACTAAATAGGGTAAAGAGGTAATAGCCTGAGACAGAACTGCATTTTAGAAAACAGTAGAGGTGACTAAACAAAGAGCTTCTGAACATCCTGGTATTTGATGATCATTGCTGAAAAAGATTGTAGATATATGAATTGAATCAAATGGACACCACAACTAAAGCGGAATCTAGATGGTGACTACTAGAGGATCATGAAAGACCCCAAATATAGCTACCTCCATTCCCAATTTATTTTAGATTTCTATTCATCCATACTATATTTATATCATAATATAAAATTATATTATATTTTAGTAATTCTTTCTACAGAATCTCAGTTTATCTTTTTGTTTCACTTATATCAGTTTAAGTGATCTAATTTCCAGTAATCAGTATGGGATTAGCGATTGATAAGAATACAGTAGTCAGCCAGAGATCTTCTCTAGAACAGGACACTCGTTTACACAGATAACTTGGAGCTAAGTTGATAAGGGTGAGTTTGTTAAGATTCTGTTGCATCCATAGATAGCCAATGCAAAAAAGAGCAATTATGAGAGTTTACACAAGAGTTTCGCCATGTGAAAAAGCTTTTAAATTAAAATTTAATGATACATCAGGTAGCATAACTAGAGGATTTCCACAGTGAAGATAATCTTGACCCTTCAAATATTGCCTGGAGTCTAATTAGTGTGATACAGAACCTCTAAGCATAAAGTTGGCCTCCTAACATAAGTGAGCTATGGCTGACGAGCTAACTATCTTGATCTACAGCAGCCTCACCAATGTGATGCAACGCGTTGGGTAACCTTTATACCAGTTGTAAATATCACAAACAAAATTAATTCTCAAACATCTAGATTCCCAGGATGAGCCAGAAGCAATCTCATGCAATGGTAGAAGAAATTCCTCACCCAACCTAATGGATACAAGTACAAGATCTAACCGTAACTGACCTCCATATGGAAGTTAAAAACATGCAACTGATAATGCTAAAATACCCCCCACAGTGCTGAAAACACCTTTTTGCGGTTGAAACTCCCTCTAAGTTACCAGCCCCTACCAGTGCAAAATAAGTGAAAGATTTTCAACCCAAACTAACCTGGCAGAATTCAACTTGGTGGACTCACCCAATACCAACGCCACAGCACAACTATCGCACTCCACCAGCGGGAACATAAACTTCCAAATAACATTTGATACCCAATATGAAGAACATTCCTGAAGCATCCAGCTTAAGGCAGATGTACTAAAGCAGTGATCCCGCATTGTCCAATTTGCATCACAACTCAGAATTTTTTTTGGTACTGGAGGAGATGACCATGGAATCAGAAAATTTAAGTGATACCCAAATGGAGGAGGCCAATGAGCACCCTCAGGATCTTCCTCCACAAAGTATTGGGGGTTGCATCCTAGGCTGGCTCATAGATAATCAAACACTCTACCCCATAACAAACCCCACCCTCTAAATGCTCTGTTCAGATCGCCATCAAGAGTCAAACTCAGGTTCTAAACAAGATGCCTCACAGATGCAGGTTTAAGCACAGCAATCCCCCAGGATATGGAGGGGGATAACCATGATGTCCCATGGGGAAGCACTAACACTGCGGTCCATTAACTACAATGGGAAGCAGGATTAAAAGAGGTGAGCCCATCTCCTCTGCAACATCAAGTTGACTTGAGTTGATATTGTAGCCTTCCAGGAGCCCCAGATCCACCTTTTGAAGTTAAAGCATGGAATAATAAATTGAGAAAACTTCTTTTGGAAAATTTATGCAGTCCTCATCATACTCAATCCATCAGGTGTAAACCACCAATAAAAAAGTCCTTTACAATCACAAAAGCTTGTTCAATTTATCCACCCCTAAATGTTATGCTCATCACAAGGGTAATGTGTCAGATGATTCCTTATGCCCTTTTTATGTAGAAAAAGACAAAAATTACTTTTAAAAGCTCTATAATTGCGCTCACTTCAATCCCCCCACTTCTTAGTAATTGGTATGTTGAAGGTATTAAACTCATGTGTAATGAAATTCATCCGCTACACAAAGAAGCCAAAAGTAATGCAGGTAATTCATTCAATACTGACGCCCCTTTTCCTAAATTTCAAAATTGGACGACTTATATTCTATGAAATAATAATTTTTGATTTTCCAAAATAGCTGATTTTTTGACTCCATATTTCACCCTTTCTTATTTAACCACAAGTTTCCTTTCCAATTTTTTAAGGGAATTTGCGTATAGTTGAGCTCCATGCCTGTGAAGATAGATCTCACCTCAAGCTGTCAAGTTTTCCTAAGAATTTTAGAGAGTCAAATTGGGGAGCAGCCAAGCATGGCATGTCCCATCACCTCTCTCAACCTCAGTTCTTGCGACAATTCATGAACTTACCCTCTATTATAAAACACAATTTTAGTAATAGTCAGCAATTTAAGATATGTCCAACTCAAGAGCTGCAGCCTCAAAGAACAGCTTGGTAACCCTACTTTCTATTTATAGTTCAGTGTTCTTACAAGTAAGGGCACTGAACTATTTTGTCTATTCCAATCTTTGTTTAAAAAGTATATTTTCCCCATAAGTGCGATACTTTTACCATCTTCCAAATATATTGAGAATCATGGCGCCCAGAGTGGCCATTTCAGTGTCTGCAATTATAACGCTCCCCTTATTCACTAAAGAGAGATGGGGGCATATTATTTCTTGCTTGGTGCATCAGTGGTTTAACAGAAACTGTGTAGTGCACTAAAGCAAACTTGAGCTCCTCATTGCCTTACACTAATTTCACCTTCTTAAAATCAAGTATATACCTTCTAAATGCAGGTCAGGAACAAGAATGGCTACTGGAGGAATCACCAACTTCAAATACCTATACAACATGGTGCTGAAGGGCGATTTCAAACCATATTAAGCCGCATCTAAGGAAATCTCGTCCCACCACACAGGATCAATGGGCACTACTTGACTTCAGGGGTTCTATAATCCAGCGGATTCACTGATGCCATCCCCCTCAATTTCTGGACTCAGGATTCATGACTAAAATCCAGTTTACAGGGCGATAATTAAGATCAGCTAAAAAAGATATGGCCCTTATTTCTTTAATAGTTGGTTGAGTCTCTTTTCCCAAGACCCATGATAACACCACGAGTGACCACAGGTCCTTTACGATATCCTCATGACCAACTTTAGAAGATTGTGAAGGTTTTAGCTGAGGATCGTCCCAGAACTCCTTAAATAATTAGTTCACAAAAGAATAGATAACACTACGCAACTTGATTTTCTATGTTTCTATAGCCATAGGTATTCCTAAAACATTTTTTAGGCTGATTCCATATCTGCAATACATTTCTTTATATCACGTACAGTTTTTTTTTGCAAATCAAATTAGCTCATCTTTTATTTACACTTAAGTTTCAAAAGGGAATTTTATTGTGGGGGAGGATAAGTTTATTTCGGTAAGAGGGAATAGGTGGCCACACTTGTTACAGTTGGTATAACGAAGCAAGGTATTATCACCTCCTAGGCACATCAAACTCAGATTATTAAAACTTTATACTAAATCCTTATAAAAGATTTTGACCATTTCCAGTACTTGGTGTCAAGATTTCTTTATATCTTATGAGAAACTAAAAAATTGATCTTATTGGTTACAGATAAAAAATTTTATAAAAGACAATTTGTTTAAAAGAACAAGTAATCCAGTTGAAAAATGGGCCTGGGTTTTGTTTAAAGAGTTGTTTTCAACTTTTTGGGAAACCACAAACATCCAGAGTACAAAATCATGAGTAAAAGAAATGTTGCAGAGCTTCATGATATTAGGATGTAACATGAGTGTAAAGCTTCACTTGCTACACATACATGTTGACTTTTTCCATGTAAACCTTGGGGATGTCAGTGAACAAGGTGAACGTTTCCACCAGGATATCAAGGACATGGAAAAGAGATACCAGGTAAAGATTGATAACATGATGGCTGACTACTGTTTTATGTTAAAAAGAGATGGCACTGGTGAAGAAAGAAGACTACATAAGAGTTGTTTCAGCTACGTCAGAAAGATCTTGAAGCAGTGAATTCAGCAAAGAAGAGGAATTAGATTGTCATACATGTGTTATGTTTTTGTCATAATTACAACATCTTTAAGTGAGTGTACCATTAACTAATTCACACCATGTGTTTTGATTTTATGCAGGATTAAAACATTAACAAATTTGAAATCACAATCAAATAATAATAATTTCCTCCTAAGCCTTTTCTTTCTGATTACTATCACTTATTAGTAAATGATTTGATTTAAGAAGAACAATTTGACAATCAATACCAGTGAGATTAGCATGTTTAATAAACAAGGACAATTTTTGGGTGAATGCGGTAAAGGGTAGCAGACCTGGAGCTGCACTACCCAAAAGAACTAAGTGCATAGGAGTAAATGAGAACCAAAGTAAAAATAAAAAAACCTGATATGGTGAACCCCATGGGTTTCGTCAAATTTTTAGTAAAATACTGCAACTACATGGAAGTGACCCACTCTCAACCGCATATCATTGGTTGAACATGGTGTCCATGTTTTTTGGGCACAGAAGCACTGCCAATATGGGAAAAGTTTGGCAAAGCCCAACTAAAATTATTCCCACAAGCGATGTACATGACAAACCATACTATACGTCATGGTTGGATGGATCTTTAGTATAAGACAGTGGAGGAAGCAAATGAAGCTACAAAGGTCAGAGTAGTGATCAAACTTTCTGACGGCCAACGTTTGGTACTGACCAAACGCACATGTTGGATGGAGTCCAAAGATATCTATAATTTTTGACTACCTTCTGACTACAATGGCGCGCACAGTTGTCAAGCAACATCTCCAGGAAGGCTTGGAATCCTACAGAGAAATTAAACAATTTGAAATGCAAAGATTCGAGTTGAACATCGATGAATCCCCCTTGGGTTGGGACCATCTAGTACTAAAAAAAAAGATTCCAGTTGATATATCTCTTTCTGCAGCATCACTTTTCGAAAATCAATTCAGCCTGAAATTTAGCTCCACTAAAGAGATTTACGAAAACTATTAGCAAATATGGCGGGAAACCCCGCAAAAGAACCCGCAGGCTATGCCAAACGAGCCAGCACCACCCCCAAACGAAGCAACCCTCGGTTACCCACCTCAAGGTCAACCAGAATCACCCGCTCTCAAGCAGCAGCCATGAAAGCAGGCACCACCCCCAACCTGGAGCTACTCCAACTAGCGCCAGTTCACCTGATCGCACTTCTGCAACCTGCACGCCTAACAGCTCTGTGTGCGCTGCCTCCCACCAACCCGCTGGGACCCCTCCAACCAAGGAGGCCATCACCCACGCTGTTTTAATGGCGTCTGCTCAATTGAATGCAACTCAGCCCATCCAGGCATTCACCTCCCCATTGTGTCAGCTAATTCAGCCCCATCTATTATTGCTGACGCCGTGTTTCTGGCTCCCTCCATGAGGGGAGATACCCAGCTACCTGGCCCCCAAATCCTCAGATGTAAGGTTGGATTAGCCGCACATTCTGGTTCACTAAGCACCAAATTGGGACAATCTACTCTTCCCAATGAGGATTCAAATGGTTCGATTTTGGAACTTCACACCAGTTCCAATCTCACCCGTCCCATTAAAACCCCATAATCGGCACTTCTCAAGTTGGCACTTTATCTTAATATGCTGAAAACGACCAATTCACCAATCAGCCAATGAGTTTTGCCCACGAAATCACAGCAAATACTCAGGCTGAATTTACCCAAATAGATTGGGATGGTGATGAAACATCGCCCTCCTCCCAATTGGCTGGATTTTTTCAATCTGGATGGGACTCCCCAATTTAGCGAGGCCCAACAATCACCTGGCCCCCAAACCCTCGGATGTAAGGTTGGATTAGCCGCACATTCTGGTTCACTAAGCACCAAATTGGGACAATCTACTCTCCCCAATGGGGATTTAAATGGTTCAGACTTTGGAACTTCACACCAGTTCCAATCTCACCCGTCCCATTTAAACCCCATAATCGGCACTTCTCAAGTCGGCACTTTATCTCAATATGCTGAAAACGACCAATTCACCAATCAGCCAGTGAGTTTTGCCCATGAAATCACAGCAGATACTCGGGCTGAATTTACCCAAATAGATTGGGATGGTGATGAAACATCTCCCCTCCTCCCAACTGGCTGGAGTTAATTCCAATCTGGATGGGCCTCCCCAATTTAGCGAGGCCCAACAAACCGCCCCTCAATTTAATATGACGCCAGCAACTGCTGTAACATTCTAGAAACAAGGGAACTCCGCAAACTTGTCCAAACCACCAGCTCACACTCAACCCGCAATTGCAGCCCAAAGCAAACACAAACGTACCAAAGGAGCCACTGGGGCGTGGCAAAAACCTCTGGCACCAACGCTACCCAAAGCTGATCCCCGTGAAGTGGCGTTTACTGCTGATGTTAAGAAGAAATGGGCCGAAACTAGAGCGCAAAAAGCTCTACCTCGCTCAACCCTCTCCCACGCAATTCGCCTTTATTATGGGCATAACCCTGTTGAATTCTATACAGAGGATTACTAATCATACTTTGCAGCGATTGCGGAGACATTCCCAATTAACACCACCAACCATGAATCAGTGGAGGGCCACTACATTGATGTGGGCTTCACTGAAGCTGCCCTTGCTGACCATGCTGCCACCCTCCAGGTCATTATTCCGCGCGGATCTCTTTGCATCTCCCGCACACGCTCTCACCTGGAGAAAATTACATGGGTTACTTTTTCCAACTTACCAACGACTGTTGATCCTAAGTCTCTTAAACTGGTACTCCATCGTGGTTTGATGAAGTTTGGGTCTGTTCTTTCAGTGGACTTTAGCGTCCCCTCTTACTATGCTCCCACTCAAAGAGCTCGCACTGCTAGGGCGTTGTTCATTCCCTCCCCCACTGTATCCCGCGACATTGAGATTATTCCTCGTGTGGCGGTAGTTGGGGCATGCCCTGAGATCTTTTTTGTTGACCCTGATCAGGCGCGCCCCCGGTGTTCATGGTGTAACGCCCTTGGACACTTGTATAGTGGCTGCACAGCTCGAAAACAAGCCCTCTTAGCCACCACCCAGGGGCCTAAACCAGGCCAAAAACTATCCCACGTGGCTGCAGCAGCAATTCCACAACCCACACAATGGGTTCCCGTTCAAGACCTGTCCTCTGAGGCCTTACGCCTAGCATTTGAAACAGCTAACCCCACTATTGGTATGGGATACCTTCGCGCTCATGCCCCCTTCCAATGGGCACCCCCTCTAATCTCCCAGAGTCATCTCCCTCTCTCAACAAGCGCAAGGCATCTCCCACAGGGTGCCCCTCGTCAGCCACCCCCACTCAGGGCTCCGCGGCACCCCCACCAACCTCCACCAGCGATTTATCGCATCAACCCTCAGCTCCCAATGGAGCTATGCCCACCAGCATGGACTGGCAACCCGCGGCCTGCGGTAGAAGTGCCACCTCAAAGAGTCCTACCCCAACCCCACAGTCCATTTCACGCGGATCCTTTACAGTGTTGGAGGAAGTGAATATGGACTCAGACTCATTAAATGGGGACACCGCGGAGGTCACCATTGAGCACCCTCAGGTCCTTCCCCTGCAACGGAGCGGGGGCAGCATCCTAGGCTGGCTTACTGGGTCCTCCGCCCCCCACCCTCTCCTTCCCCTCAGAACCCTCGATGCTCCTCAAGCATTGCAGCTAATAGTCAAGCTAAAGGACTCAAAACTAGCCGCCTCACAGCAGCAGGTTTAAGCGCTGGCAACCCCCCAGGACATGGAGGGGAACAATTATGAGTCCCCATGGCAGCACCCTGGCCCTGCAATCCATCAACGCAAATGGGTTGCAGGACTTTAAGCGGAGAGACCGCCTCCTCCGAAACTTCAGGTCAGCACAAATTGACATCGCTGCTGTTCAGGAGCCCCATATCCTCCCCACGAACAATCTGCATGGAATGAACAGTTTGGAGGCAACTCCTTCTGGACAAACCATGCCGCCCTTATTGTTTTGAATCCCCGTGTTAAAACCCATTCTTTTTCACAATATCTAGGTGGCCGCCTCATACTGGCCAAACTCACCACTCCTGACTTCTCCTTCTTCGCTGCAAGCATCTACCTGCCTAATGCAGGTCAGGAGCAAAATCGGCTCTTGGAAGAGCTCCTCCAACTCAATCTCTCACGGAATACAGTCCTCTTAGGAGATTTCAACACAACCATAAGTCGCGTCCATGACTCTTACCCCCTGCAGCAAAGGAACGCCCTGGATCAAGTCGCCTCCAGGATTTCCTTCGCCCAAGTGGCTTTATAGATGCGCTTCCACCCTCCGCGTCTGGCCTAGGTTGCATGACTAGGATCCAGTATGATGGAGGAGCTTTCCAGTCAGCGTCACGCATAGATATGGCACTGATTGGCCCCCTGCTAATTGGCCGCGTCTCCTCTCCCATCTCTCGTGACAACCATCTGAGTGATCACAGGTCACTCACCGTTGTCCTCACCAACACACTTAGACCGTCGCGTAGGTTCTGGCCTAGGGTTGCCCCAGATCTTCTCAACAACCCCTTCACTAAGGAGAAGCTGTCTATGACCATCCGGGAGACTCTCACCTCCCCCCACCCCACCTGCTTGACCACAAGGCTAAATGGGCGGTGACCAAGGAGGGCATCACCCGCGTTGCTTACAACTGTGCTAAAGCCCAGATGACTGCAGCTCGCGCCAGAGTCAAAAGGGCGGAAGCCAGAATCAGACATCTAGAGCGAAACGGCCAGCCTTCGCCCTCTCCCAGATGGTTGGAAGACTGGGAAGCGGCGCAGGAAGCACTCCGCTTGAAGCTCACACTGCAGGAAGAACGGGCAGCAAACTTTACAACATCTCGTTACTATGCTCAATGGGAACGCCCCACCCGCTTCTTCTTTCAGAAACAGAAAGCCCGGTCAACAGCGCAGGATATTACTGCACTGAAGATTGGCACTACAACCACTTCAGATAAGGAGGAAATCACGCAGGAACTACACCGCTTCTACTCCAGCCTCTTCCATGCCACCCAGGTGGACCCATCGGACATCCAAGACTTCCTGCGGCGGGCTCCAGAGCCGCCCATTGACCCACGGGCTGATGAGGCTCTACTGGCGCCTATTTCCATCCAGGAGGTGATGGAAACCCTTCTGAAATCCCCACGGCTTAAAGCCCTAGTCCCAGACGGAATACCCTTTGAGGTGTACCTTCTGGAACCTGCAGTGATAGCCAGAACCCTCCGCGACCTCTTCGCTGCACTCTTGGTGAATGGCGAGGTCCTCCCCGACTCCAGAGGCTCAATCACGACCCTCATTCACAAGAAGTCAGACCGTGAGAACCTGGCGAACTGGCGCCCCATAGCGTTGATCAACACAGATTACAAGCTCTTCACGAAGCTTCTGGCCAACCGCATCACCAAATGGGTGTCACCTCGCCTCTCCCCATCCCAGTACGGTTTTATTCCGGGGAGGTCGTTATGGGACAACTATAATGACCTTCACGTGACTTTGACTGCTAACTCTCGTAAGGTGAATGGCTTTGTGGCTCTCCTGGATATGGAGAAAGCATATGATCGGGTAGCCTGGAAGTATATTGATGCTTCCTTGGCCCGCTTCCATCTCCCACCCGCAGCTAGGCGCTGTATATCAGCGCTCTATGACCAGCTCCACACCAGAGTCCTGGCGCCAATGGGTTTTACAGTGGCAGTACCAGTTGGACAAGGTCTCCGGCAAGGGGACCCCCTGAGCCCTATCCTTTTTAACATCACCCTTGACCCCCTCTTGGCCTCCTTACAGGACAAGCTAACAGGGATTCTGGTCCCAGGTAAAGCCCCCACACGCACCATGGCATTTGCAGATGACACTGCCATTGCATTTGGCTGCCCTGGGGATTTTGCCCTCGCTGCTGAGACCATTGAGAGGTACACCAAGGCGTCCAACGCCATGGTCAACACCTCCAAGACAACAGTTGTACAGGTCGGCTCCCCCACCTTCCCCCCACCATTTGGTATTGAACCTGAGCGCGGTACCTTCCGTCACCTGGGCGTTCTCACCAACCAACAAGGAGTTGCGCTAAAAGACAATGAGGACTTGCTCCTTGCAGCAGTTAACTCCAGGATTGCCAGCTGGAACCGGCGGCACATCACCCCCCAGGGTCGAGCTCTGATGGCCAATGTGTTCCTTCTCTCCAAAGTCTGGTTCCTAGCGCACGTCTGCCCATTCACAGATGCCTTTTATACGCGGCTCAATTTACTCCTCCGCTGTTGGATCTGGGGCTCAAACCATCCACCAATGGCCCTCTCAACCATTGCCCGATCCTGCAATGAAGGGGGCCTAGGGCTTCTGGACACGCGATCCCACGCCACCACAATCTTCCTGAAGTTCCTATGGCCGATTGTCTGCTGGGACGCGACCCCCATGCCTCAATGGGCGCCCGCCCTCCGTCAGTCAGTGTCAGCAGCTCTGGGTCTTCCTAGAGCATCTCTGACCTCATTAGGGAGTGGCTCACAAACCACCCAGGCCATCGCCTAAAACCATCCTCATCTCCCTACTGGAACCAGGATCTCCTTGCCCTGAAACGAGTAGGCGCGCGGATCCACCATGGCTTCCCATACAGAAGGGAAGGCCCTGGCCTCAGCCCACGTCGCCATGCAATTGTGCACAATGGACAAGTTGTCACAACTCGCCTTAACCCCCAAGATCGTCCTCCCATCCGCCCAAGGCTCCTTGAGCTCCTCCCTCCCTCCGTGAGATTTGACCTTATGGAATTGTGGAAGGACGTCTATCACCCCATCCTGTCAGCAAAGGTGTCCAACACCTTATGGAGGGTGCTCCACTGTTCATACAGGACAGGGGACCGGACTGGCCCTACTTTCCAGCACCAAAGCTGCCCCCGCTGTGTGGAGCCTATTGACTCCCACCTCCATCGTTTTTTCACCTGTCCAGGTGTCGCCGCATTTTGGCCAAAGGCCCGCGCGCTCCTCCATGCTCAGCCCTGGTCTGGACACCCTGTTCAAGACCTCATGTTTGAGCAGACATTGCCTGGTTGCCACCGACCCCTCCGTGTCCTCGCCTATGTCACAGCCATCTGGACCATCCATAACTACTTCCTTCGTGCTGCCTTTGACCAGCAGGTGTGGACCCTTCCACACATGATCACCCACTTTCAGGTACACTTTGAGATGGCCCTGAAGGTCTGCACTATGTCGCCAACCCTCCCCCGCTCAGTTGTCACTGCAGCACGGCTCTGGCGCGCAAACCCCCCCCTTTCTCGATGCCTCCTCCCTCCCCTTCCCTCGCCTCAGGCTCTTAGGAGCCCAGGCGTAATTCAATAAACATCGATGAATCCCCCCCTTGGGTTGGGACCATCTAGTACTAAAAAAAGATTCCAGTTGATGCTGACCCTTAGCACAGGGAAGGCAATTGCAATAATTTCCCCAAACCTGGAGGTAGTAGAGGATCTCACAAAAATCCTCCACATAGCCTCTATTATAATTAATGGGAAAATCCAATTATTCCGTGCAACAGTGGAGAGTGCGCCACCCATATGAAACCACTGTCAGGATTTTTGGGCACAAGATTAATGCTTGTCCCATAAAAGAAAGCCTAAGAGAAATGAAATTTTGTGATGAAGAAATGGGCAAAGAATGAGTAAGCCAAAATCATGGATACCACCAAGCAATTAACTGGGGAGAATTCCGATATTATAAAATTATTGACCCATTTTCCCCGAAGGAAGTGAAAAATGGTTAAAAAGGCTCACAAGATGGCTGTGGCCAAGGATAAGACATTGGCAGAATCATCCTTTTCGCTTAAACAGATTCAGGAAGACATGGAAGAACTAGCAACAATGAATCAATTAAATTTCACAGAAAACCAAGCAACCAATCCAAACAAACAGGATTCAGTGGAGCCCAATTTGGAACCAAATTCATCAGCACAGGGGTTCAGCACATCCCCAACATAACATATTACAGCCCAAACGGGATTGGAAATCAACAATTGAATGCGTCAGACAAAACTGTGCCCAATGAGAACACACATGTGCACCAAAATGATAAAAAGAAAGCCAACAAAGACAATGTGAGAATTTTATATGACCACATTATCCAGTTTGAGATTAATTGATCTTCAATTTATTTAAATTTTTGGTTCACATATTTTGATTTAGCTTATTGATTAAGCTTTGGACAACAATTTTATTATGTTATATAGTTGGCAATGAAAACCAACCAAATGGTTAATTATAATTCTTATAGGATCAAATCTGATTATAATTACAGTTACAATTCTATCAGGGATTGTTGCTGACAATCAGGAGATGAGTAAACTGGCTCAAAATGAGCAATTACTCATGGGAAATCGTCAGGTTTGGTAGCCAACGTATGGGCTGATACATATGACGATTTAAATATGCTATTCCTCGTGAATATTAGCTGGAATCTTTCCCAAAATCAAACCAATATCTCTTTTCCATCAGCTAGGCGTGCCAAGACCATTGTAGTTACTACAATTTACCCCTAACACATGTCCTCTTATTACTTCCACCTATAAATATTCCCTCGTTTTAATAATAATAAACACCTTAGGCCTATATTTTATATTTATTATATCTTGTAGCTTATCTACTTCTTTGAAGAGAGTACTTGTCTAAGTGTCAACGCCATATTGAGGCCAAAGTAACTAGAATTCTTATATGTTGCCAGAGTGAGGCTGAAGACACTTATAATATTATCTGTCAGATTAGGTCCAAATCTACTCACTTAATTGATCTTGATTAAGCTAATTGTCTTCATACAATCAGCAAGTTCTTATTTATTCTCAGAGTCAGAAGTTAAGCGAACCTGTGCACCAGTGAAAACCCCACGGTTTTTACAGGAAAAAAGGAAACCAAAATAGCAGTATTGAAAGGGGCAGAGTATACCCAAATACCTACTCATCTTTATGGCACCCGCAGTAAGGATGCAAAGGTGATCAAAGAGTAAGAAGAAGTAGGCCTTGTGGGCCCTGCTAACCACTCCTGAGGCGCGCCAGGCATCTCAGTAGAGATAGGAACGCTGAACATAGCAGGACTCAAGGCCTTAACGTCCCAGGTCAAGAAGTTGAGTCTCCTGCACAACCCCCCTGTGGACATCCTGGAGATGCAGGAAACCACTGTCCACAAGTTAAGGAGGAGGCATGGAAAAATATGCTCCTTCCAACAATATCATTTTGGTTGCAACACTGTGGGATGATAGTACATGTAAGCCAAAAAATTTTCTTTTCATTAATAAAAATTCATTTTTGGATGGCTTCATACTAGCCATAACCTTCTCATAGCATGAAGAGGCGCACACATTAGCCAGTTTGTATGCACCAAACTTTGCAACGGAGCATCAAGAGTCTCCATCAGCCTTGACACACCTCCTTCTTCCAGCAAAAACCTTCTTTATAGGAGACATGACCTGCTGGAATAACTTAGACACTGACTGATGGACATACACAATGGAGATACCACAAAGGCATGTGCAACTTCGCGTGAAAAAGCCACCTTGGGCCTACATGATCCTCTACCCCAACGGTCATTTCTCCTGCAGAACATGACACACCCGCATGTGCACAAATGGTAAACTTATTTCTATGTCATGAATAGACCCATTACTCACTCCATTAATTTTCTGACATCAAATCTCTAAATTTAAACTACAAAATTGAATTTTCTGACCATTGGCTAGTGTTGGTGTCATTAACACCAGCAAAAAATTTACTCAGGAACCCAGGTGGTTCAAACTATGCCCAGAAATTTTTCCAACTCAGAATTTCACTCCTGGGTAGAGGAAATATCCTCAACAAGGGAATTTTAAACGCCCTTTTGCTCAGACCCAATGATCACCTGGGAAAATTTCAGAAAATTAACAATACAACAGTGAAACACACAACATCAAGAAGATACAGTGCAGCTTCAGCCATCATCAAATGAACTTTGGCTGAAATTGATCACCTGAAAAACAATGTTTCTCTTGGGACCACCTAGTGCTAAAAAAAGAAAATGATGTCCCGCGCACAGGATACAGCCCTAGATGGGGACGCAATTGGACAGAGGTTTCTGCACACCTAAAAACCTTGATAAGCAGACACCAACACTGCATTAATGTTCAATACTTTTCAAAAAAAACCTAAAAGACGGAGAAACTTGTTCAAGCTAACTTTTTCCATTGATTTTTACGCTCAAAAAAAAACGGTAGCCTGCAGACAGGTCCAAAAACTGGACAAATCCATAGCAGAAACACCTAAGGAAGTCACTACTGAAGTACACACGTTTTACACAAATTTATATAAATCTGAACCGGTTAAAACAGAAAAAAAATCAAAAATTTCCTTGCTAATGCACATATTGGCACCGCAACTCAAACTAACAACTTAATTAATAATATTGCATGAAGAATTATGGGAAACAGTGCGCGGTGCACCACACGGGAAATGTCCTAGACCTGATGGACTTCCCTATAGATTTTATAAAAAATACTTTAATAACATTTCAAATATTCTTTTATCTTCCATGAATAAGTGCATTATGGAAAAGTGCCTTCTACCTGGAGGAAAAGAAGCATACACAGTCACTCTATTCAAAAAAGGAGATAAGCAGAATTTATTCAATTAACGTCCAATCTCCCTAACTAATACTGACACTAAAATTTTTAACAAAAATTATGGCCTGGAGATTAGTAAAAAATTGCAAATGATGTGATATCCCCATCACAATATGGATTTGTCCCAAGAAGATCCATTTGGGGCAATATTTACACAGTTGCAAATGCCTGCCAGTCCAAAACCTCTAAAGCACTTGTCTTTTTAGATCAACAGAAGGCATACGACAGGCTGAATTAGACCTACCTTAGGGCCTACCTCCAAAAGTTCAAACTCCCAAATAGGCTTATAAACTGGGTGATGTCTACAAAGTCAGCTAACATGGCTGTGCGTGGAACAGTCTTTTTAACTAACCCAGTTTTCCCACAGAGGGGACTCAAACAAAAGGACCCTCTAAGCCCTTTACTATATAATTTTAGTCTTTATCCCCTAATCAGGGATACAAATGCCCTCATCAATGGAATCAATGTCTATGGCCAGTCACCAGATAAAATGATGGCCTTCTCTGATGACTGTGTGGTGGGAATACCAGCAACAAGGATGCACGCATACTTGAAAAAATAATACAAGATTACTCATCCATCAGCAATGCATCACTGATGCTGAGAAAATGGAAATTATACTCCTGGGAAAATATCAGACCCATTGGACGCCATATACCCTGGGTCAACAGACCAATACAATAATAAGACTCCTCACCAGACATAGGAGGTGAAGATCACCAATTACATCATTGGAACTTCCTTTCATTACCAAGCTAGCAGATGGACCTGTCAATCACTTGGGGGTGTGGTTAGAGACAGGGGATAAGCCAACGCATAATTGAAAATCACTTGGATAAAATAACAAAAAACATGTTCTCCTTACATGGTCAAAATACAGGTTTAACTGGACGAGTTGCAATAGCCAATTCCATGATACTATCAATTAAATGGTTTACAGCTCATGCAATTGCTTTTTCACCGTCCTTTTTTAACACACTAAATGCCTTAATACAGATATGGCTTTATTCTTACCACAAAGCCCCTGTGCGCCTTTAAACTTTATTTGGCCTTAGGAGGAATGGAGGTATGGGGCTAACTAACTACATAGAGCAAGAGACTCATATACTAGGATCCTGGATAGCTCAGGTGAATAGTCCAGACCTTCCAGACATACATTGGACTAGAGCAGCAAGGATTAACTTTGCATGAGCGCTCTGATTAAATCTAGATCTTTCAAACTTCTTAATTAGGAATTTGACATCTCATCCAACTGTTACAGGACCGCATGGCACTTCTGTACACTTTAAACATATACTTATAGCCATGAGAAAAGCATAGTGGAAGAACCAGATAAGCAGCCAGACCAGTCACCGAGATCGCCCAAGGCTAACTCACAGACAAGAAGTAAATGGCAAATAATCAAAGACAACATAATAAAGCGAAAATCTAGTACCATAAACAGGATTGAATACCTGGATATAATGGATATACTGTGCAGCCTGGAGACCCAAATAATGGTCTGGAAATACAAACCACCCATTACTACAGAAACAGGATAAGAACGCATATATGGAGATGCATGCGGAGAGTATATCACACAGCAGAACGGCCAAATGCAGCCCAGTCCACATGCACAATATGTAGTCAATATGTAAGCTTGGTACATCACTTAGAACAATGACTAATATTGGTAGCTATCTGGAAAGAAGTCATGCGCTTATTCCATCAAGGCAATGTACAATCTTTCAGTTTAGCTAGTAGCATGTTTGATTCCAACATGGATTCACCAATTCACCCATCCTTGAAAGCACTAATAGTAGCAATAGCACTGTGGACAATCCATACCGAATTATTGAATTCATTCACAAGAACAACGCCTACTCTCCAAGAAGCCATCAATTTTTTCCACTACCATATAAAAAAACATTTCCAAAAATAATTTATTTGGAAACATGACCCCACACAACAGAAGGATAATCAATTTATGCTTCCTAATAAGTTCCTAAATATTGACTCATTCCTCTACTCATTCTCATCCAAGGATAAGTCATCATAAATCACCCCTATCGTTCTAAACCTGGCAGTCCTGGCAGACAACAGGAGGGGCTTTGAACCCTCTGGCATGTCTGCATTTTAGTTATATATTACTATCATCAATACATTGGAATGTATTTCCCCTGGCTGATTTTCTCCAAATAGATATAATAATTTTCTTGTTCACAATATTTGATTCTTTGAGGCATCAAAATTGAAATAAATAAAAACCCTACAGGATACATAAAATTAAAAAAAATCAGATTTGAAATCAGCATGAAAAATACTTCTATAAACACCTTACAATGTTAAATATCTCTAAAAAGTTTTAAAATGTTGCATAGAGTAATAACTGCCATGTGTGAACCTGAAACACCAGGCTAAACCAATTTTGCAAACTTTCAAGACATTATTGGGAGGTAACGAAATCAAGGATCTCGAATGTCACCTACAATTGCGCAAAAGCCCAGAATGATGCAGCACATGCCAAGGTCAGACGAGACATAGCCATAATAAGGAACTTATAAGAAATAACTTACTGATATTTTCCTCCTAATGGTTAGAAGCATGAGAAGCCGCCAAAAAGATGTACCGCCTCAAACTCAATAAGCAAGGATCAGAAGCAAACAATAATTCGTCACAATACTACATCCAGTGAAGCTGCACCACCCATTGCTTTTACCAAAATCAAAACTCGTTTGAAGGCTCATGATATTACAATTCAGATGGAACCACCACCATCACAGATAAGGAGGCAATCACCAATGAAATACAATAATATCATCTGAACCTCTTCCATGCTACTCGTGTTGACCCATCAGATATATAGAGTTTATTGGATGGACACCAGAGCCACCAGTTGACCTCAGTAGACACATATCTCCCAGCGCCAAAACCACATCAAGTGGTAATGGAGATTCTGCTCTAATCCCAATGTCAAAAGGCCCCAGGTGCAGTTAATATTCCATTTGGATTATACCTTTCAAACCATGTTAAAGTGATAAAGGCCCTCCAGGCCCTCTTATTGGCCCTCTTGGCCAAAGGGGGAGTACTGCCCGATTTTAGGGCTCAATTACGACCCTAATCCACGAAAATTAAGCATATAGAGCTTTTAACCTGCAATTATATT